>MU227110.1:172925-184462 GCA_018584345.1 Thuja plicata
CCCGCCGTCCCCTGCCATCCCCTTTGCTGTCCCCCGCCGTCCCCAAAATCGGCAAAAAAATTTGCCGTCCCCGTCCCGGAAACTCGGGGTAACCTTGGAAAAAATCAAATCGAAAACATATCTTGAATGAACCTCTTATTGTCTTTTTATAGCCCAGAGGAGAAACTCTTGGCTTTCCCTTTTCTTTGCCTCTTAATTCTATTTTTCTTTTAATTGAACTTGAGGGAAATAATAATAAAGTAACTTTATTAAATTTCCACTTAATTGAACAATAAAGTCACTTTAATTTCTTTATTAAATAATTAAATTAAGCTGTCATTAAATTTATTGTTTTTTGACAATTTAAATTTTAATTATTTAATTAATTTCTAATGTTCAAATAAAGGGGACATTACAATAAGGCTCTTGGCAAAGGTAGACCAAATTCCTTGATTCAAAATTGCGGTAAACCTTGTGCCTATTCGCATAGATCTTATATTGAATCTTGCCGTTCCTGTATCCAATCCTAAGCTTTGGGTGCTTTGCTATCCCCAAACGCCATGCCCATAAATGAAGTAGCCTCAAATCCAAAATATTGCACATTGTAGGGCAACATCCCAATAGACATATGATAGGTGGTATTATAGCAATACTATAAGGTGGAGCCATCTTATCTATGTTTTCTACTGCGTTGCCACATAATTCCGCAGGTAGACCTCAACCCACTTATTCACAATCTTTGACTGTGCATCTGTTTGTGGGTGGTAACTGGTACTTGGAGTTAGTTTGGTTTCCGACCAACTTGAAGAGCTCTGTCAAAAAGGCACCGACGAATATACCATCTCTATTGTTGACAATGTTCTTTGGAAGCCTGTGCAATCTGAAAACCTCTCTGATGAACAACTCTGCAATCTCTTCTGCCTTATTCTCCGTTGAGATGGCGAAGAAGTGTGCATACTTGGTTAATTGGTCAACCACCACAAAGATGCAATCCTTGCCCTATAGCTTAGGAAGTTGTTGTAATGTCCCCACTAAGATCCTTTAGGGTTTGATGACTAATTTCTATAACTTCAATTGCAAAAAGCTTCTTTCCCAATGTTAATGAAGATTGATCTGCAGGGGATTCACTGTCAACAATATGTCTGATATGATTCTCAGGCTGATGCTGGTGTATTGCTATAGGATAGAGATTATATTGGAAAACCCCAATTTGTACCCGTTATGAATTATATTTGCTGTTTATCCTGTCCTCTTTATCTGATTCGATCCTTAATCCCTTGTCTGCTAATGTCGATCTGATTGTGCTCTTATTCAATATTTCTGTCTTTCAGATCTGTTTAGTTATATTTCTTTATGACTCTTCCTATATGCTTATATCTGCTGCAGGATATATTCAGGTCTGCTATAATATTGTATTCAAATCTGCTGCAATGATATATTTATATCTCCTTTGATTTCCCCCTTTGAATGCTTCTCTATTTCGTTCTGTTTGTTGATGATGTCCCTTTTGAATGTACTACATTCTTCTTATGAATTCTGTAATTGAATTGATTATTATTGTCTCTGCTGACTGTATGGGTTGACTTTTTTGACTCTGTAAGTAGTTGTTTCTGATTGGTTCTGCAGTCTGTGCAGTCTGTTTCATATATATTCCATGTTCCCCCTTTGCTGATCTTTCTCCATGTATACCTACGTAGGGTGGGGAAAGGTAGAGATCATTTCCTATGGTCGCAACTCTGTGAAGTCGCTGTTTGGATTTGCTTCATTTATTTAATATGTATAATGCTATTTAATATGGATATTGTTATTTAATATATATAATGTTATTCAATATTATAATTTTATTTATATTTGGTATTTATATTTCAGAGTTATATTATGATACTATTTAATTGGTATAAATTTCAGATTTATATTTGATAATATATATTAAATATATTTTATATTATAATATATGTTAATATATAATTTTTATATAATATATCAAATATTTATATATGACCAAATATATATAATATTTATATTATAACTATATATTGTATATTGGTATAAATTATATTATTATATATAAATAATATATTATATTAGTAATATATATTATTATATAATTTTATTGGTTCATTTATTTAAACTTTGTTATTATGATTATTATTCAATCTTATTCTAGACAGAGAACATCACAGTCCGCCCTTCCCCAAAATTGCTTGTCCTCGAGTAATTTCAATTCAATGTGAGTGGCTTCTACAGCACAACTCTCACCTCACTAATTTGAATCCAATAGTTTTGAACTAAGAATTGCAAGATCCGTAATCTCAAATTGATTTCAGATCGATTCATATCTTTTGATTATTCTAGTTTATTCTCATATTCTAGATTTCTAAGAATATAGAGTCAAACAATGATCATAAACAATGGAAACACGAAGTATGCACTTGAATGCATGAAGACAAAGCATACACGAAGTATACACTTTAATGCATGAAGACACAAAGCATACACGAATTAGATACATGAATATATGCAGACACAAAGCATACACATGAAAACATACAACAGACACATGAATATGCATAGTTCAATTGGTTCATAAGAGGTAGGAGTGTCTGACCAGAACCAAACCCATCTCTTGAAGTAACTAATCCACAAGAGGCAGGAACGTCCAACTAGGGCAAGATCCATCCCTTGGAGTAATCAATCCACAAGAGTTAGAGGAGCATCCAACCAGGACCAAAACCATCTCTTGGAGTAACCAATCCACAAGAGGTAGGAGTGTCCAACCAGGACCAAAACCATCTCTTGGAGTAACTAATCCACAAGAGGTAGGAGCGTCCAACCTGGACCAAAACCATCTCTTTGAGTAACTCATCCACAAGAGGTACAAGCATCCAACCAGGACCTGAACCATCTCTTGGAGAAACCAATCCACAAGAGGTAGGATTGTCCACCAGGAGTAGAACCATCTCTTGTTGTAACCAATCCACAAGAGGTAGGAGCGTCCAACCAGGACTGATACCATCTCTTGGAGTAACCAATCTACAAGAGGTAGGAGCGTCCAACCAGGATCACAACCATCTCTTGGAGTAACCAATCAACAAGAGATAGGAGCGTCCAACCAAAACCAGATCCATCTCTTGGACTAATAATTCCAGAAGAGGTAGGAACATCCAACAAGGACTAGATCCATCTCTTGGAGTAATAAACCAACTAGGTTAGAAACTTAATCATTTGATATATTGAATTTCATTTTATTTTGTAGTGTTCTATGGAAAATTTCAATTTGACATGTTACAATTTTTATCGTGTTGGATAATTTGCCAGGGAGTCATAATCCCTAGATTTGTTCCTCCATAAAGCTCCATTTGTTTGTTGTCTCCTCTTCCTTTGATTGGGTGATGTTAATACTTCCTTCATCGTACCTTGTTTTTTTGTTTGGGTTTTCTTTTATTGCTTCTATCGTATGGGCTTGGCTTCTCTTCCCACATTTATGCCCTAGCTCCCATCTTTCTTTACATCTGAAACACACGTTTTTCTGCTTGAGGTCCCTCGGATTACATATGTGTCCATGCCTCCATTCATCTCCGCACTTGTAACATACTTTTTCTGCTTTATTCTTGTCATGCTCACAAATGTGTCTGGGCTTCCACTTCTCTTTGCAATGGAAACCTAGATTTTCCCTACTTGCATCATGTCTATCTTTATGATTTTCTTTATTGTAAAAAGTTCTCTCTTTAGATGTCATGCATTTGGAATTCCCCCTTACTCTTGTTTGGGCAGTATCAAGACGAGTGGCCTTAAGGATTGCATCTTTGAGTGTAGGAGGGTACAAGACACTCACCAATCCTCTATTGTTATCCAACAACCCTTCTACAAATATGTGAATCTTTCATTGGATATTTCGGGGACCGTAACGGATAACCTCTGGAATTCTGAGATATAGTCTTCAAGAGTTTCTCTTTGCCTTATCCTTGTTAACTCCCTAAAGTGTTTTTGGGGGTGGACCTGATCAAATCTTTCAATAAGTCTTCTTTTGAAAACATCATAGGTCTTTATATTTTTGTGGTCTTGGGTAATTAAGCCATGGTGCCACCAATCATGTGCTACTCCTAAATGTAATATGGCAAATGTGATGGCATCTTTCGCTGTCATGGGGCAGAGATTGAGGTATGTTTCTAGTTTTTGTAACCATGCTTGTGCTGTAACCTTTCCCGATCCATCAAAGTTAGGAATGCTTAACTTACCAATTTTGTTTTGAATATCTTGGTTTGGGCGATTATTTCTTCTCCTAGAAATGGTTTTCATCTTGCCTCCACAAAATGCCTCGAAGGAGATGCTCCTTTTTGTCTCAGGTATATTCTATGGCAAGTTCTCCCATGTTTGGATTATTAACTTCATCTTCCCTTGGAGACCTTTCCCTGAGTATGAAGGGTGGTAAGGATGCTCCCGAGGTTGATCTTGAGGTAGTCTCATCATTATCACTTACTGATTGGATAGAGTTTGTATTCCCACCATTCCCTTGCTTGGTCCTTAAGGTATTGGTTACATTTTGTAGTGCTTGGAGCATGGCTTCATTTGTTTTCTCATTTCTTTCCATGAAAGCCCTCAATTCCTGTTCCATTTGAAGGTTTTTTGTATTGTTTTGGGAGGTAACTTTTCTCCTTTCCCTCCCAAGAGCCCTAAATGCTCGTTGGCTAGGTTGCATAAATTAGTTCCCCTCAAGTTAGCAGGAACATGCTCTGATACCACTGTAATGTACCCTCTAAGATCCTTTTGGGTTTGATGACTTATTTCTATAGCTTCAATTGCAAAAAGCTTCTTTCCTAATGTTAATGAAGACTGATCTGCAGGGGTTTCACTGTCAACAATATGTCTGATATGATTCTCAGGCTGATGCTGGTGTATAGCTATAGGATAAAGATTATATTGGAAAACCCCAATTTGTACCAGTTATGAATTATGTTTGCTGTTTATCCTGTCCTCTTCATCTGATTCGATCCTTAATCCCTTGTCTGCTAATGTCGATCTGATTGTGCTCTTATTCAATATTTCTGTCTTTCAGATCTGCTCGGTAATATTTCTTTATGACTGTTCCAAATTCCAATAATATGTCTATATCTGCTGCAGGATATATTCAGGTCTGCTATAATAATGTATTCAAATCGGCTGCAATGATATATTTATATCTCCTCTGATTTCCCCCTTTCGATGCTTCTCTATTTCATTCTGTTTGTTGATGATGTCCCTTTTGAATGTACTATATTCTTCTTATGAATTCTGTAATTGAATTGATTATTATTGTCTCCTGACTGTATTGGTTGACTTTGTTGACTGTGTAACTAGTTGTTTCTGATTGGTTCAGCAGTCTGTTTTATATATATTCCTTGCTCCCCCTGTGCTGATCTTTCCCCATACATACCTACTTAGGGTGGGGAAAGGTAGAGATCATTTCCTATGGTCACGACTCCCTTAAGTCGCTGTTTGGATTTACTTCTTTTATTTAATATGTATAATGTCATTTAATATGTATAATGATATTTAATATATATAATGTTATTTAATATTATAATTTTATTTATATTTGGTATTTATATTTTATATTATGGTACTATTTAATTGGTATAAATTTCAGATTTATATTTGTCATTTGATAATATATATTAAATATATTTTATATTATAATATATTAAAAGTTCAGTTTTACATGACTTCACAATTCCTTTACATGCTTTCGGTTTCAGATATACAACTCTGCACTGATATTACATCTACTGTATTCAGAGGAGAGGAGCTTCAGTGCTCCTTTTACATACTTTTTCACCTATATCCTCAATAAAGACACCTCAGACCTTTCTTATAATACAATAATTTATTTGTTACATCTTGATATGAAAGATAATGGATTGCTGCAAGTATGATTTTTCATCGCTGATTCTCCATCTTCGACTCCTCATGGCTTCCTAAGACAAGTTTCCTGCATTCCTGTGCCAACAGTACAGATTCTCCACATATCTTTTTATTTATGTTAGTTGAAGACTATCAGATCCATGCTAGTAGTGTGGGCAAATGTACATTATCCTTATACTTGTAACCAATTATCTGCCATAGTTACCAATTTGTCTTCCCAGTTAGCCTACTTACCAAGAGGACATTAACTTAGTGGGCATGATATAATCAGAAAAACCATATTTGTATATATATAGACCCCGTGGGTATATATATATATATATATAAACATATAATTAAGTAAACTATCCTCGTCTCCACTGAATCATGCAGACTCTTCTCTGTGATCAGAACCAGTGGCTTTAAAGTAAATTTTCAATTTGAAAGAATCATTAAACCCCTGAAAATGCTAGAACATTAACTATCACCCAAAGTGTCATTAGTGTAGCAAATCAGTATTCTCATGACAGCCAAGATAAGTTATGCTAAACCCTTTAGAAAGATCCTATCTACAGTTCAAAATAGAACCTTGTGAGTCCATTTGTTGAACAATATATTCATACTGAAGATAAATGCACCCAGTGGTATGCGTAATTGTAGCTATAAACTGTATATCCATTGCAAACAAACAGCTTTAGTATAGGTGAGAGGAAGCAAAAATGTTTAGAGATACTAACCCAGAACAGAGCATCGCAGAGCAGCCCAACAGATAACCTGGGTAAGCTACAAAACAATACATATATTATTATATTAGGAATATAATATTATTATATTATATATTATATATAACTAAAATATTATATTAGTAATATATATTATTATATTATTTTTATTTAAATTTTGTTATTATGATTTATTATTCAATCTTTTTCTAGATAGAAAACATCACAGTCGTGTGATAAAATCCATTGAGATAATCTCCTAGTTATGCTCTGGAATAGGTAAAGGCTATAGTAACCTTGCAGGAAATGTGTGCGTTGATTTGTTCTACTGACAAGTGGTACACTCTCGGACAAGGTGCAAAACAGAACCTCTCTCAGATATGTCTATATGTCTTGAATCTAGCTAATGGCGAGTCATGAATTGGCTTCAAGATCTTTTGCTTCATCTTTGTCCCAGAGACCAAGCAGATCCTGCCATTGTAATAAATGATATCATCTACCACCTTGTACATGTCATCCTGAATTTGACAATTCATCAACTCACAAGCAAAGTGTTCTTGGAATACTCAGCTAACAAGTGAGCTTTCCAATCCGCTGAAACTTCTGTTATGGAGCATATGTTGGGTTTCATAGACAAAGCATCGGTGATCGCATTCTTCTTCTCCTTCACATACTCAATATCAAAGTCATATGCCTGTATCTTGCTCACCCATTTTTGTTGTCTTTCATTTAGGTCCTTTTGCTCCAGGAAGTACCTCAAACTGTTATGATCAGTCCTGATCACAAACCTCCCACCAACCAAATATTGCGTCAACTTTTCCAAACCTTACATGATTGTGAGCATCTTCTTATCATAGATAGAGTACGATCTCTTGACATCCTTGAGCTTTCGACTCTCATAGGCAATGGGGCGACGATTCTGCATCAATACCGCTCTAATGCCCTTTCCTGATGCATCACATTCGAGCATAAATGGGTGAGAGAAATCTGGTAAGGCAAGTACTGGACAGCTGCTTGTTACTTCACTTGATCGGCCACTGATAAACCTTTGGAATTCAGAAACTCAGTTTCAGAGTTCGAACCTCTCTTAGGTTTGTCAAATCGCACCAATCAACATACAATTTTGTCTCCTCACAAAGACTTCACAAAATTGAAATGTAGAACAGACTAGGGTGATATTGCACCACTGAAACTGCAAGCAGTCTTCAACTCCCAAACCTAGAAATGAAATTAGAAGGCAAACATTGATGATCAATTGCTCCTCCAAGAGCTCCTTTTATAGTGCCTTCACAAGGTTTTCCTCTAAAATATTTGAATTACAAATTGGGCCCTTTTGGGAGGGGAATTAAATAAATGTGGCCCAAACATGTTAATCAAATTAATCCATTGGGCCCTCAATTGAATCATTTTTAATTCCCTCATTTTAATTAGTAACCTATGGGAATCAAATAGATTATTAATGAATCTCTCATTGGCCTTTGTTATTTAGAAGGAGACATGACATGATGGACATGGTGTTACAACTCTTGGGTAAATTTGGACAGAGAATACTACATATGACACAAAACAACACACATGATAATCAAAACAACACATAGGCTAACCATACATATCGTGGGGAAAACAGTTCCACAAATCTGTAGGGTAACAATTAGAGGCAGCCTGTAGCTGTAGGGTCAAGTTAATAGGCCTTTTCAACCCACTTTTATACAGAGAGATGCATTATAGGTTGCGCATGTGACTCCTATACCTTTGGTGGATGAGTTGTGAAATGCTTATGCAGAATATGACACCCTTCCTGATGCTCTAGAAAATCATTTGACTAGCAATGAGTTCATGGAATCAAACGAAGATAGATGGATGAAGAGCTTCTCATAGAGGACTAGTAGTTCAAAGGGGTCTACAACAGGCTTTGGGCAAGGTTACACTTGCTCATTTTGTTTGTAATGACAAGTGCACAACTAGAGCATGGGTTCAGAAGTTGGACAATTACCTATCTCTTAGACCTATGGCTGAGGATGGCAATTACGTTTGACACTCTACACTTGTATGGCATTGTACATGAGTGGTGGTACCATGACCTTATCACCTTGGGTCACCTATCTATCACTGCATATGATGAGTTTATTGACGAACTCATTGAGAGGTTTGACAAAAAGAATCCTGAGTTGTAATTGAGGTAGTTGGCACAATTGAAACAATATGGTTCAGTGGAGGCTTACATAGCAGAATTGTAGAGGCTTTCAGTTATGGTTATTGGGATTATAGAGGGGAGATAGGTAGTCTTGTTCAGTGAGGGACTCATGGAGCCAATTAGGGGGTGGACTATGGCGTTAGATCCTCTGTCCTTGCATGAAGCTATGAAGAAGGCAAGAAGTATGGAGCAGGGTGCCTTGGAATCTAAATTTCAATCCAAGTCTTAAACTAACAAGAAAGATGAGAAACATTTCTCCAAAGACTCCAATCAGGTCACAAGACTTGACAGTAAGGTACTTAATGACCTAAGAAAGAAGAATTTTTGCTTCACATGCAAAAAGAACCTTGGGCCCCAGGACATAAGTAATCAAGAAAAGGGAAGGTGGACTAAATAGAGTACTATTAAGCTGAAAAATTAGCAGCAGAAAATCAGTCCAGCAATCTGTTTCAGATGAAATAGAGGATGAAGAGTCTTCAGAATAGTCTTGAAAAGAAGAGAAGAGTGATGGAACACTTGCCCAACTCCATAGCCTTTAGAAGAATGAGTCCCTTCGCATTGGAGGAGTATTATGTGGGCAGAAAATGGTAGCATTGATAGCTATAGGTGCCACTCATAATTTCATAGACGAGGGACTTCTAGCACACAGAGGGCTTCAGAGATCAGACACATGATATAGATGGTTTCAGGGTGATGGTTGCAGATGGGTTTACTATTACATGGTCTAGGATGATTCAAGAAATGAGTCTACAGTTGGGAAACTACTAAGGATGACTTCTATGTGGTGAGCATTGGTGACATAGATGTAGTGCTGGGTATACAGTGGCTATATTCCCTTGGAGAGATTACACTCAATTTTCAGACCATGGAGCTGAAATTCAAATCAGAGGGTAAAAATGTGGCGTTGAGGGGAACGCCAAATGGAGGGCGACAGGTAGTTACTTTCAAACACATGGAGAGACTCATTTTGAGAGTGCTGTTCAAGTTTTGGTATATGTGGATGCTTTTTCTCAGTTCTGGTCTTTATTTTTAGAGATATAGGATTTCTGTTTTAATCCATAGCTCAGTGGGTGTATTGACTATCGTTTTGGGTATTGATTCATTGGTTTTCTTGCAGCTGAGTCCTACATTTTAAGGTGTCTTACATAACTTTTGATGAAGGATTTAATTTATTGCAAGAAATCGCCCTAGGGAAGAGCACCACCTCTTCTTGTCATGTGGGAGTTTGTAGACAATTCAAATCTGCATTTTTTTGGTGCTTGTTATTCTCTCTTTGCTGAGGCGAACTGTTTAGAGCAGAAGTTTTGATGTTGTAGGCGTTGGAAGTGTTTTAGAAGAAGATTTCAATTTTAGAGAGTTTTGGGACAGCCATTGCTGATGGTCGACCTTTTGGCTTCAAGCTTGTAATATTTAGAATGGTCCACAAAAAAATGGCTATGGCTCTTGGACTGTTGTCCCTGAAACACATCACCTGTTGTCCTGTTGTCTCAGTCCCTAAAACACCATGGAACATAGAATTTTATTTCTTGCACATCCTGCTCAACTAAGCATTTGTGTGATATTGGTGCTTCATGGAACTTGAGTGGTGTCATATGACTTTTAAATTGGTAGTTTTGTGTTTCACTCCATGGTACTACCCTTTGGGACGCTGGGAAGCATCGGGCTTTTGTGTGTGTGTGTGTTTGTGATTGATGAAGTGCTAAAGGTAATTTGTTGCACCATGTGCATGATTGCTAGGGGACTTGTGTGCACTAATAACATCCTAGGTGAGGAGGGAAGTTCACAACCACCTTGTTCAAGCTGACACATGGCATCGTGAAGTATTTGCAATTTTGCATGCATTGTGAATGCCACCCAAATCAGGTTGTGTGCTTTAAAAAAAAACTATTTGATTGTTTTTTGCATGTGACTTGGTGTTTATTCCAATGTTCATTTGGGGCAGTCATTATGGTGAGAATGCAACACAATGAGGAAGGTCCAGACTAACATAGTTTGTGTGGTTAGATGTACTCATTGGTAGAGCACTAGGAAGATAGGAAATACAAGGAGTGAGTTGCACATGTGTATAATTATTTTTAATGTTGAAGTTTGGAAAATATGCATTTGCTATTTCCAACTAATTTTTCTCACCGTGAGGTTTTGAAGATAAAACTGTCTTTTCATGGTGTTATTTGCTTCTATTCATGCTTCTAATTGTTTTTTATGTCAAATCTTGGAAGATGAGCATGTGTTATTTCCATCTAGTTTTTGTTACCTCGAGGTTTCCAAGATAAAATAGTCTCTCTATGGTTTGATTATTTCCTTCTGTTGAAATCATCCTTCCACACTTTGAATGTGCACTCCAACTCAAATTGAACGCTACAATTGTGGATAGAAAATCTAGTAATAGCACAGGTGAAAATTAATTTCTGCAAGCATAATCTTGTAGAAAATTATGGATCAAAATCAATTTAAAGACAAAAAACAGAGACAAGAAATAAAAATTTGAAGATGCAAATCTGAGACAAATTCGGGCTAGAGACAGGGAAAAAATGACTCCATGCTAACATTACCTTAACATCATTTGTAACATTGTTTACTTACAATTGTATTTTTGACATCATCGTTTATAATTATAGACCAAAGTAACGAGAACCGGAATCGTCTCGGAATCGGCAAGGCCGAATCGAATCGCGAATCGCCCATGAATCGGCAAATTTAAAAAACCCTTAAAATTTAGAGATTTTAACAATTTAAAACTTATTTCATGCACCCTTTATTGA
>MU227110.1:187370-233823 GCA_018584345.1 Thuja plicata
TTTCTTATTTATTTTTTCTTGTTCAAATTTTTCTAATGCCACTATACAAGTGCGTTTTGCCTCAGGAGTTTGTTTAGTGCAAACCGTGATATCATGTCCAGGTATGGCAGCAAGGTGGAATTTGAATTTATAAATGCCTCCCGAATTTATCTCTTTACAAAACATACATTTTGTTTGAAATTTAGTTCTTCCAAGAAATTCTTCATTATATTTCCAACATTGATCTTTTTTACCCATCTTGGAAAATGCAATTTAAGGTTGCTGCAATTAAGAAAATTTAAATAAAACCTCAAAGTTTGAAAATATTATACAAAACAGTAAAGCCTACTTTGCAATTTACTAAAACTAAAAAACATTTAAGATTTGCAAATTAAAACTAAAAAAATTTAACAAAAAACGAATAAAACAATAACATACAAAAAAACATGAACACTTACCTCTTGCAAATGAGTTGTGGAGTGTTTTTGTTGACTCCTTAGTGCTCCCAATTCAATCTATGGCCTCCCCAAATTGATTTTCAATGCCTTTTGTGCTCTTCCTTCTTGCTGCTTGGAAACTTATGTTTTCTCCTTTCTATTCTTTTCTCTTACCTTTCACTCTCACTTTTCCTCTTTTGCAAATAGAAGACCCTTTAGGGTTATAACAAACCGGAATGACCTAAAAAAGTCAAAAAAAACAAGTGTTTTTTTATGTTTTTTCATTCACTTTTTGGCTGAGCCGCGAGGCCGATTCATACCGATTCCGCAGGCCGATTCATGCGATTTTTCTATGAATCAGCAATTCGGGCGATTCGTGCCTAAGAATTGCCGATCTGATTCACCGGCTCCCAAAAAATCGAGAGGGGTGAATCTCATGCACGATTCTCGTTACTTTGTTATAAACAGGCAAACTTTAGATTGAAAGACGACCAGTCTATTGAACTGGACGCTTGAGTTGGTACAAGCCTTTGATTTTTCTATAGGGCTCACTATTGTAGAGAGACTAAGACCTAAATAGCTATGTTCCACGGCGTTTCGGGGATGGGGATGGCAGGGGACGCGTTTCTGAGACGTTTCCTAAAGAGCCAAAAACATTGGACGACAGGGGACGTGTTTCTAAGACGTTTCCTAAAGAGCCAAAAATAGGGGACGACAGGGGACAAGAGTATACAAATTTTTATTATGTATATATTTGTGTGTGTGAATTTTTCAAAATATATTAAGATATTATAGATAGAGAGGTAGAGAGAGAGAGAGATATGTCAATAATTGATAACAACAAGACAATATGCAAATAAATCACCAATTCACAAGTTACAACAGTAGTATAAGAACATAAATGATAATAGCAGCAGTATAAATCAGTATGATAGCATTATGACATTAGTCTCAAACATCAAAACCATGGTCTATCAATATAAATATCCAAATCAAAATGTCTCGAACATGTATCTGGAAGTCTCAAACATCGTAATATAATAGGCTACAGACACAACATATGAAACTAAGCCTCATTCTAGCTACCAATATCCAAAGGCACAGAATCATCTGAGTTACTATCTCCCTCTGGCAGAAGTGGATCATCCAATGGTAGCCCGACCAGTCCTGGTTGCACCTCCTTCATTTGAATTTTATTGTCCGTGGACACGAATTTGAACCTTGTGGGCCCCCACATTGCCGCTTTGGCAAAAATAATTTTTAAAAAGAGTTTTTTTTGGGTTTTAATGCCAAAAATCATCCAAATGTGTGGGGGACACTTTTTCATTTCGGGGACGTTTCAAGCATCCCCTAGGTGTTTCGGGGGGCAACTAGCCGTCCCCAAATGTTAGGAGACGTTTCTTGCCATTTCCTGCAGTTTTTTGAAATCGGAGACGGCTGGGGAACATCCCCTTTTCGTCCTATTGTCCCCAAAACGTTTCGGGGATGGAAACGTGTCCCCGCGTAACATAGCTAAATAGAGGTGATTGTGTTAAAGGCATACCTTAGTTTATTTGAAAGGTTTATAAACATATGAGGAACTTGCAAATAGTAAGTTTATTTGAAAAGTTCATAAACAAATGATGGAACTTGTAAATAGGAGCAAGGGCACTAAAGTGTTATTTTTAAACTTCCTGTAGAGTGAGAGAGGACAACATCGTTGGAAGAGAGTGATATAGGAATGAAAACATGATGTGGCATAAAACCGATAGATTAACTCAAGCATTTTACCAAAAGTATTCTCACCCTTAAGAATATAGATACTCAAGAGAGTTGCCCAGAGAGGAAAATCTTGTTTGATTATGGTGGCACACTTAATTCAGAGAGGTAACAGGGAGCCTGGAATTGGTCGATAATTGTCTCCTAGAGCCTTTAATGGCACCAATGAAAGAATCTGAAATAAGAATAATAATAATATCACTTTGCTTTTAAGGCATATCTAACTTGATCCCATTATCTATCAACATCTTTTTTGTTCATACATGATTATTATTTTCTATGAAGTCTGGTTTGCCTGCTTGGGACCCTGGTTTGGACAAGGTTCGAACCCAGGTTGAACTAGGCAGACCAAGTGCGAACCAGGTACATTTCCACTGAGAAACATTCTATAATTTAGTGTGTGAAACAATTATTACTGAATTTGAATAAGATCTTTAACATTACAAAACAAAATTTGCTGAAGTTCAGATATTTATTACATCAAATTAAACTAGCCCTCAGAATTTTTCCAGTGAAATTTTTATACCCAATTGCTGATAATGACCCCTATGGGATTAATTGCAAGCTCTCTATAGTGATAAATTATATTTTAAACATTAAGCAATATCTTCAATAGGTGAAGGGGGTTGCAAACTACTTTTTTAACATTTGTCAAGTAGGATGTTAATTACAAACAAACAAGCTCTCTCTATACTAAAAAAGTAATAAGCATTGAAGGACTTGTAAAGCGAGAATGTTATTGGTGCAGCTGATCCCATTGGCATTGGCACTGGCACTGTTTGTTTTATCAACTAATGGCAAATGCCTTTGATGAAGAAGATGAGGATTTAGATAATCCATTAGATGATTGAAACTTTTTATAAAGTTCCAATTGTTGAAAGTCAAAACAATGATACTTGAACTCAATATTATTATTTTAATATTTTGATGTTGATATGATGCTATGATTACAAGTTTATGGTGTTTTTGTTGTTTTTATGATACTATTATTTATATGACATTCTAATCTTAATTCATGCTTCTAGGCTATATATATATATATAAATTTTACATGTTTTTGTACTAATGAACCAAAACAAACTCAAACCCCATTTCAAAATTTTGTCATACCGGTGAACTGGTTTTCCAAACCCGAACCCGAACCCGAACTGGCAACTTAGATTATTTTAAACTCATTTTTGTATATTTCTTTATATGATGCATGAAACCATCAGTACATTAGCACTTCCTTTTCTTGAGATAGAATTTAGGCTTCCCTGATAGTTTTTCATTTATGAGCAAGCTGAAAATTATTGCTTTGCAGACTTCATTATGACACAATGGCTCCGAGTTGAAATAAATCAAATTACTTGTTATCTTATTTTGACTGTACAAATCTATTATAATGAGAACATTATCATTCTTTTAAATATTTTGAATTCTGTTTATTTGAAGAAATTAATGATTTGAGCGTGTTAAAATTGTTTCTAAAGATTGTTCTGATGGCATATTCCAGACTTTTTCCGAGGCCATGCTTGCAGCAGGCGCAGGCATCACTCTTGTTGATTCTGTGGTGAGTGATCGGAACATACATTAGTGCTCTCAAACTAGTGAGAGTGAAATAATGTCAAACGGTTTAGTGATGTTGATGATTAATAGGTGATTTTGCTTTCCTTAAAAAGGCTTAGGCATTTTAACTAAAATACTTATTATACATGTTTTTATTGTTTTTGAATTATTATTTATTTAACAAATTACTTTTTAGTTATTAGTAAAATTTCCCCATATTTTCAGTGAATGACTTATATATAGTTTATCATTATGAATTCATATTTTGATATACTACATGCAGGTTGCAGCATCAAAAATAACAAACAATCCTCCTCCAGGTTTTGCTCTTGTCAGACCTCCAGGTCATCATGCTGTACCAAGAGGACCAATGGGTTTCTGTGTCTTTGGCAATGTGGCTATAGCAGCTCGTTATGCCCAGTGCATACATGGGCTACAACGCGTGTTAATAATTGATTTTGATGTTCATCATGGAAATGGAACAAATGATGCTTTCTATGAGGATCCTGATGTTTGCTTCATCTCAACACATCAGGTAGATATTTTGTAAACCTTTTCTAGTTCTTTTCATGTGATTTATTGATTTTTATTAATCTCATTTTTTATATTTAAGAAATTGTCATTGAAGGGGAAATCTCATAGTAGTTAGTTAAATAAGATTGGGATGACTGTAGGAATTTTTATGTATTAAATTATATGATACTTCACAACGTTGTTCATTTGGAAATTACATGCAGAATCAAGTAAACAGGTTCTTCATTTTTTACATTATAATTTTAGAGTAGAAAGGTATCTGATATGTAGGGACAGTGTCAGATGTGATTAGCAACAAAAACCTGAAGAGAAGCTGAAAACGTTTGAAGCTTTAAGGTTGAAGATGCTTGGAACTTTGGAGATTTCTAAGTTAATTCATATATGTGACAAGATGATTGCATATTGTACCTATCTTGCAGAGGATAATACACAATTGTATGTGGATCTTAATGAGATATAAGATATAACGTATGTACTATAAGGATATTGGAAAGGAGAAGAAACATGCTTGATGAAGACATGGCACTAGCGTCACAAAAAATCTGAAGAGAAGCTGAAAAAGTTTGAAGCTTTAAGGCTTTAAGATGCTTGGAACTTTGGGGATTTATAAGTTAATTCATATATGTGACAAGATGATTGTATATTGTACCTATGCTTCTGGAGGATAATACACGACTGTATGTGGATTCTAATGGGATATAAGATATTAAGTATGTAATAGAAGGCTTATGAAAAGGAGAAACATGCTTGATGAAGACGTATGTAATATCCCTTTTTCGGATATTAGATATTAATTAAATAATTAAAGTTTAAGTTGTCGAAAAATAATATATTTAATGACAATTTAATTATTTAATAGAATATTAAAGTGACTTTACCAGTGAGTTCAGTGAAAATTTAATCAAGTCACTTTATTATTATTTCCCTAAATTCGAATTAATTTTTTAAAAAAGGGGGAAATTAAGAGACAAAGGAAAGGAATGTCAAGAGGCAAGCAAAAGGAAAGCCAAGAGTCACTGCAATGGCTATAAAAGAACAGAGAGGGATTCATTGAGATTATGCTTGGTTATTTATTTTCTTGGAAGAGCTCTCAGAGCTTCTGGCTTTTAGCAGCCCTAGGATGGAAACCCTTGGGTTTGGGGAATTGGATAGAAACTCAATTCCATTTCTAAGGGTAATTCATCCAGAATTCACAGTGGCACTACAATGTTCAGTATGATGGAAGTTTTAGCTAGAAACCTCACAGAAGGTTTACAGATAAGTTTATCAAATTTCTGAAGTTTGCAGGCGCTTGAATAATGTTGCACAATTATTGTCTAGTTGTCATTTTAATGTCAATTGCCGGTAAAGAGTTTGAGTTGATTTCCTACTAATTTATCACCAAGCTAATATAGAAGTGAATATCTCATTTGTTCTCTGGCGCGGCTTTAAAAGAAGGGTTGCCTGGTTTGATTTATTGGAATAAAATAAAGTACTCTATGAGTATTTTGGGTGTGACCTTGTGAGAGCATTGGCGGTTATGCTAATTACTTGTTTGGGTGTGGAATATTAGCCTGGCGTCTATATGGTTTAAGTAGATTGTGGCCCCTTTTCCCCTATGGCATGTGGCAAGATTAATTTATGATTTTTGGCAGTGAAGCTTGGAGTCTTATGTGCATATACTTTTATCTATGGTGGCGTGATTATTTCATATTTTGAGTGAATCATGAGTTCAATTTTCTTGGTGAATAATTTAATTACTTGGCTTAAGTTGCTAAGCGGACGTTTCCAGGCTCATTCATTTTACCTAGTTGGTTGTGGCCCCTCTATTTGCACTTTAGTGTGCTTGGCTTGAAGTCTAACAGGGCCTTGGCTCTTGGATAGAGGAGTTAGCTATAATTTGCTTTCTCTTGTGCTTTTACATGCATTGAACTTTCATGGAGATTGAACGGGTTCATTGTTTGGCGCCTGAACTTATATTACCTCAGTCATGAAAGCAAGTGCTGAAGTATGAATGCATCTCCATACAAGTCTGAACCTTTAAGATTATGTGACTACTTGATGTGGGAGCCATTTTACTGATAAGGCGCTCAAGAAAGTGTTGGAGAATCTAAAACATTATTGTGATTACAGCTACTCACTTCCAGGTGGAGAATTGATGGTATTAATCTACAATACAGAGTTCTGCATGTAGCTTGGAAGAACTTGATCGTGTTTTCAAACTGGACAATTGTAATCTGCTCAGAATTATATATCAATTATTCATATTGCAGGTGAAAGATCACTAATAACTCCTCAATTGCAAGTCTGAGTTGCACAAGTCAGATCTGAACTTGAAGCTGAATGTTCTTCTACAGATGTGAATGTGCAATAGGAGTATTTCTCCAATGTCATTAATAGTAGAGAACATGAATAACTCTGTAGAGAATTGTGAAAGTTCATTTCAATTTTACAAGGTTGCCACTGTCAAGTAAAAGTCAGATATTTGCTCTGTTGTTCATTCCATGAGTTCAATGTTTACATGCAAATACAAGTAGTTCATATCTGCTGCTTATTAAGAAATTCCAGTAGACTAATATTATGATCAGTGATTTTTGTATTTGTTCATTGAAATAAGAATCAATGTGCCAAACTTAGATGCATGTTATTCATGAATGAAAATATCCGGAAGCTTTCACCACAGCAACATTAAACCTCAATTCAGAACATATAAATTATACATGCTTGCAAACTGTTTGTTGAAATGCTTTTGAGCAAACTAGTGGAAGGAGTGCAAAATTTTGGTACAAACAGGGGTAGGACATTACAACATGGCCACAAGTGTCACAAAAAACTCGCATGCCTCTAATTCAACCCTAAATCAGCTCATTCTACCAAAATGGTTTAGGCATTCAAGAATATATGAAAGTGCTTGCATTTGTGTAAATATTCATAATTGAATAACAAAACATAAAGGGGAAAGGAAGAGACGAATAATTAACATTTTTGGGAAATACATCTTGCTCAAGTGAGGACACATCAAATCTTTTGCCTAGGCAAGTTATATGCGTGAGAGGTAAAATATTAGCAGTTGTTAAATAAGTCTCGGAAATGTTAAAAGTTTGCTGCATCAAAGTACAAAGAGAAATGCTTTGTTAATGTGCACAAATAACCCAAATAGGTCAATGGAAACAAGAACTAGAAATTATTCAAGGGAGTTGAAACTTGAAACAATCCAAAAATAGTTCAGTAATTTGGATTGGGAAGGGTCCAAAGTTAGGTACACACTGTAGGTTCTCTTGCAGACCATGTGTTGTAGTGCTACAGGTGTTGTGTAGGCTGCTAAAAGCATCTTACATCCTGCTACTGGGATTATGTAGGCTGCTACAAGCATTTACATCCTGCCATAGGCATTGTGTTGGCTGCTGCTGGAGTTGTGCTAACTGATAATAGATTGTTGTTGGTATTAAATCTTGCACAGAAAATACAGGAGTTCATTTGAGGAGTGTTGTCCAATCCCATGTAGATTATTGGAGTTTTGATTTTCTATTGGGTTTGTCATTAGGATTGCTGTCATTGCTTTTAGCAAAATGGAGAATGCTATGATGAAACATTGAAAAGTATTAAGTGTTTGAGTGGAGAAAATGCATCTGCAGGTCCTTGTTGGTGGTCTGGAAGATTGTTGGGAGATTTTTGACACTAGGAATCTATATATTCATTTGTTTCAAATTATTTTTGGCAGTTATAATTGTTGAAAGTTGTTTTAGGGAAGAATGCCATGAAAGGGACTATTTTGTTCCTTGTTTGGTGGCCATATGTCTTTAGAAAGGCCAAGTTTGTCATTTACTTGTATGGGCATTAGGCAGAAAAAATCATCTTGGTGGGCTGTTATTCCTTCACAGCTGTGTCTATTTGTCTCCTATGGAGCTGTGGTGGCTCATATTGACTTGGTGGGTAATATATACTTGGTATTGTTTTTGGGAAGCTGTTAGGGTTGGTTTGTAGTAAATTTGGATTCCTATGTGGACAATTATAATATTATGCAAGGATGACCAATGTCATTCTAGAGCAACTAATCCATCTCTCATAGATACAAGGCAGAAAAGGATAAATGGCAGCTAAAAACCCTTTATGCTGGTTTGGTTGGCTAAGGAGATCTCTCTTATTGCAGTAATGAATAGACAAAAGTGTGTTGTAGGGTACTTGTGATTTGCAAGGAGTCAGGACAGGTTGGAGAGAAGGGAAGCTATACTATTATTTATAGAGGCCGATAAAAGCATTTTCATGGGAAAAGCTCCACACAATACACTAGATAGTCAATCTGATGCCATAGACATACTCTTGTTGGAGTTTTTCTACCCATTTAGCTTTTCTCCAAAAGAAATCTCATGTTAGGTGACAATGTCAACTAGCTTGTGGATTGAAGAATGGCTTTCCTAAGTTCTTGAGTGATGGCAGTTAGCTGCCTAGTGACATTTTTTTAGCATTCACAACAATATGTGGGATTCTTGGAGTTGAACATGAAGATGTGGCAGATTTGTTTGTAGAAAATTTGGTGGAAAGTGTTGTAGATTGGTTCCCACTATCTTGAGGCTGGTTCTATAACAAATTAGAACACCATTCACAGGAAAATATTGATGCGTTCCGAACCAACAAAAGATGATTACATGCTATTTGCATCTCTCAAGTAGCAAGAAGGATGATAATCAACCTGAAAGATATTTGATTGATCAATTCATCAACTGGTCAACAAAATCAATACTGCTTTGAGGCCATCTCCAAAATCCTTCTTAATTGCTTCATCAATGCTCTTTCATCTGATATTGCCTTTCTAATCAAAACAGGTTGAGTACCTAAACTGTATGAAGCAGCACAAGATGAAGTCATTGAATTTAGAAGATAGCATCATTAGTAATTACTATTGGAATGACAAGGAAATTCTTGATCAGGCCTCCTGTTCAAAGTTCTGCTGATCCTTTCCAGTAGAAAGTTGTCAGGGATGTGACCATTATGTTAAAAATCTATGCCTTAAAGTCTTCAAAATACAAAAGTATCAAAGTCCACCAAACAGGAACTTTGTTCCATTCAAAAACAATAATGGATATTTATCTGCTTGTTCCACTGACAAGACCAACTTTGGACACACCTCCTCCAGTTTACTCTTATTGCATATTCCATGAAACTGATAGTCATGCTGGAGGAAATTGTCTGAAGATGCTGAGGCTTATACAACTATTAGTAGCTCTAATTGCTATTCAAGGGGCTTCAAGTGACCTTCAATAGTCTACAAGATGATCCTGATGGTGACTCCACAATAAGATGCATTGAATATGCACATGTTTTGATGAGGTAGTGAATGATTTGAATAGCCATTTGTTTTTCACCTTCACATATTTGCAGAACCAAAAATTTGAGAAAGCAAAAGAACATGGAAAAGAGAGGAAGAAAGTGAAGGAGAGGAGAGTATGGATGGAACCACTAATAAAGCAATTGTATTGTCATGAGAGCATTCCAATCCCTGTGTTGTGAAGTCCTAGAAAGAAGTTGAAGATTTCACCTACTCCTTTAGCTTTGCTCTATCCCATGTGCTAGATGAAGCATCTTTTGTGAAAAGGGACCAAATTCTCAAATCAGATACAAGAATGGTTGCACAGGTATGTCACATGTTCTCCAATGAATCAAAATTTACAAAATTATCAAAAATAATGTTCATCCTATGCTTTGGAGCTTGCTAGAACAAACAGAGTCGCAAAGGGTTGTAAAAGATGTCGTCAAGATTGGATATTTAGACCAAATAGGTGCATTGTTGCATAGGGTTGTCAAAATGTTTGAAGACATTAAAAAGGGTGGCATCATATATCTTGAAGTGTGTACCACTACAAAAAGTTGCCGAAGTGGTGAAAACAGGAAAACTGATGCTATGTAACAGTGGAGCACTTCTTGCCAAAGGAATAAAATTAGTTAATCCAAACCTAAGTTACCGGGTTCGAGGGGTTCGTGGCTAGATCCGGGTCCAGTTTGCATCCAGTCCGGGTCCAGTTTTGGTTCAGTTCGTGGTTCGCCTGCTCTTTCCTGTTCGATTTCCAGCTCCATCTCTGACAATTCTGACTAGTGACGGATCTTTCCCAAGTCTCTGTCACGGCCTCAAGAAAATATCATCCATGCAAATATCATTTGCTTTGTTTCCTTTGTTCCGTTTCATGTGATGCACTGGCTTAGAGACCATATGTGTAAGGGTTTTGGCTGCAGCATCGACAAGTTGACAATAAGGATTGAAGATCAGACAATTGGACTTAGCTGATGCTGATCAATTTTGGAGTGTTGTGAATTGATTTTAATAATACCTAAATAATGTATTATAAGAAAATTATTGAGCTAATCTGTATTAAATGAATAATTAAAAATAGGCTAAGTTACCGGTTCAGGTTTGGGGACGGGTGCGGGTACAAGAACCTGGTACGTGGGATTTTTTTTAGGGGTTTGGGTACGTGTGTATATATATATGCATTATATATACAAAAAATAAGAGAAATATACAGAATTGTAAAACTAAATCATTTCCTAGTATGATACTTGATCATTTATCAATGCCAAATGCCAAAGATAAATATTAAATGCTAATTGATAGTTGAAAAATATTCGAATCAGCCATATCATGTACCCACAGTACCTCGCAAGTACCCACAGATGAACCAGTACCGGATGAGTACCCGAACCTGGTTCGGGGCCTGTTTGTACGAACCCGGTAACTATGAAAATAGGACATTGGAATGAACATTAGCACAAATTATATATATAAGTTATTATAAAAGAGCTTGTAAATATCTTGAATTGTTTGTGTTTTGGCTAAAGTGTTGGATGCTACATTGCAATTGATCATCATTCAGACTTGTCAGAAGGGGCTTGCCACCATGTAACTATCTCAAATTGAATCAAATAATAAATATCTTAAATATGTGTAGCAAAAGCATCTTTTAACCATCACATTCTGTGATGGGCCTTTTAATGTCACTATTCAATGTTTAATACTTACTATCATTTTTCCTATATGCTACCTTGCTTGGTGATAAAAACTCACTGCAAATAAATTGCAAAAGTATATCATGAGAAGCACCAAGTTTCCTTAAGAAGACAACTTTTATTGGTTTGTAGTATAGACTTCTGAGCAACTACAATTTTCAACAGTTTCTCTTGTATTCTTTATTTTTTGTCTTGAACCTGGCAACGTAGGATGCAGATTTTGGACTTTAATTTTATTTTATCTATTGGAAATTTAGAAGCATCATTACCTCTTCTTAGCGTATCAAGCTTAAGTTGGGAAGGAGAAACAAATCAAGGTGAGGCTGAATTTGTTTGCACATTTTTATTCAAGTAGAAATAATTTTCAATAATTATAAATTATGGCGTGGAAACTCTGGATAATGGTTTATTCTTTACAGGAAGGTAGCTACCCTGGTACTGGAAAAATGGAGGAAGTTGGAAAGGGATCTGGTGAAGGGACAACTTTAAACTTCCCTTTGCCTGGAGGTGCTGGTGATCAAGCTGTATCGGCTGTTTTTAATGAAGTTATTGCACCAGCTGCTCAGAGATTCAAACCAGATATAATTCTGGTTTCTGCTGGGTGAGTACTTAATCATTGATTGTTTTAGTTACTTGGGTTGGAAATTCACTATTTCTTATGTACATTCAAAGTTGGAGGTCTCTTGAACTATATTAGCTTGTTTGCCGATTTCTGTATATGTACCTTGAATAGTTTGCAGTCAGCCTTGCCCATCTTGGGATTGTTGTTTTGAGCAGGAAAGCATATATTCTTATCTTATTTGCAATTTCTTCAAAGATGTGGTCCATGGACAGGCTTCTAGTGATTATTGGATTTTTATAATGGTCTTTCTAGTGTGTCTATAATTTATTCAGGTTTATATTGCTTTTTGTCCTATACTTTATATCAATGTTATGAAAACTTGAATATATTAACTGCAAGGATCCCAAAAAGGTAAATTGTGAGAAAACCCGGAAACAAATGTTAAATATTTTGGGAAACAGTTTTAAAAGCAATTTTGAATAAAATAAGGAAACTTCAGCATCTCAAGCAGTGGGAACATATCAATCTATCAACTTATTTATTTTTTGTAGGTCCTTTAACACATACCCGTTAATTGTCTATATATGATGAAAATGTAACATATTTTTTACTATCATCATCTATATGCACAACATCTGGTATAACTTCTCGTATTTCTCCATGCACTAGATCATGACCATATTTGACATTTAAATATTTTTGCCTCTAAAAGTTGGTTCCCCCTTTAGCTATCTTTAAAAATGAAGTGTTTTCTATTGAGTGGTCAATTGAGAGACATATACAGATGTTAAAGTATTGTACCATTTTTAATGTTTTTATTGGGGCAATCTAGGGGTTTATGTTCCTATGGAAACAAAATAGAGATGTGCCACTTTAGTCTTCTACACGAAATTCTTCATTCATACCTGTCACATTGAAATATAACTTTAAATTTTTTTCCACAATTCTCTAAAGATACTTTGTGTGTGTGTGTTTTGAACTTTTGACAGTCTCTTTTTTCTGTTTCTACATTCTACACATTTAAATATCAAATATTACCTTTTTCTTTAAATTTGATCAAATAATTCATATTGTATGAATAACCACTCAACTATGTTCAAATAATATCATAATAAGAATTGAATGCACCGGGTAATGCTGGCTGGGGTTAGTGTGCTGACCCAAAAAGACAATTAAATCTTTTTTACAGCTGAAGGAAAGCTGCTGTCCCTCCTTGCGCTGGCGGCCAGGTATCAATACGACTTTTGGTGGTGCTGATTGCTAAAATTTCAAACAAATAATCTGCAATTCCTTGTGGAAGTATTTCCAATGTACTTGCACTGCCTTTCTGGGTTATGGACTCGCAAAGAGATGCACCTGGGCAAAAAAGATGCAAATAAAGTTTGTATCTGTCGATCCCTCTTTTGGTTTTCTGTTGACCTCACCTTGACCATCCCACCCTTGGATGACCGTATGCCGCTGCTCCGGGTCAGGCCTGCGTTGCCCCGCCTTATGTGCTCCGACTTATGAAGCAACAATCTTCAAAAAAACACTACAAAATATTTCAGGTTCTCGCCAATCTTCCTTCCATGCTACCTTCCCAAGGTTTGATTCTTTTGTTGTCTGTTTTTCCAGTCCCACATCACTCTCCCAGATGTGGGGCAATCACTGATTTTTGGTCTTATTTCCTTATTTTGGCAGCTGGCGGGTAAGATTCTAGGGAACAACTTCAATAAACTTTGAAACGTGTGCAATCCTCCTTTGGCCAGTGATGAACCCATATTTCAATCAGTGATTACTCCTTATTACAACATCAATCTGTTTTTGAATGAATGAATGATTTTAATGACGTCCACGAGGCCCAGCAGCTTAAGGGACCAAAGGAACTCACAACCTTAAACAATTTCCATAATCCTTTCCAACTCCGATCTTTTATGAATCTTGACCAGCAAACCCGTAGTTTGGTTGACCTTATCCTCTTCAAATAGACTGTTCATGTTGTCCACTTTCAAGATGGTTTCATAATTAGCACGAATATCTTCATATGCTGCGCACTCCATAAGAAAGTGCCATTCAGTTTCAATTGTGCCCGTCCTACAAAACATGCAAGTTGTTTCCTCCCAAGCTTCTTTGGGCCTCCTCCATCTGTCTGTCTTGCACCTGAGATGATGTGATCCCGTCCTCAAATGTGTCATTAACAGCCTTGCTTTCCCTTAAATAGCAGCCTCTAAGTATGTTTTCTCCCCATGTTCCCCAGTTGGGTCCAACACTTGCATATAGTAAGCCTTTTTTCGACTGATGTTATTAGACTACATGACACTCTGAAACTTCTCTATGACAAACTTTTTTATGTCCACATTTGTATTAGGACACTCATGTAGCTTGTTATTCCATTTATCCAACCACTTATTATTTTGCTTCATCCATGTTTTCTTTCTACAAATAAGATCCTCATCCTTCACAATTTTCGGCCATCGCTCGTCTTGTATGTTTTCAACCTTCTTTAAGTAGCTAAGTAACTGAGTTATCGTTAAAGCTTCCAACGGAAAAGTCCTAGCTTCCGCTAAAAGGATATAATAAGGTACGGAGGTTTTAACTTTGAGATTGTTTGTAATTAGGTGCTTCTGAATTCTCTCTAGCTGCCTCCAACTGCGGTTTGACAGGCTACCACCCCAAACCTCGCAGCCATAAAGAACCAATACAAGACAAAGGTTGAAGCTTAAAGAATATTTTATTTTATTTTAATCTCCAAAGTCTCTTCCCAAGATTTGGTAGACCCAGGTAGATAAGACAAATAATTTAAACTTTGAATTGGCCTCTTCAGCAAATGTATGACTAGGTGTTTTAATCATCACCAATACAAATTCTGATTTATTTTATAATAACGATATTTATTTTAAAATAAAACATCTAGTTTTATCTTTTGGTTTTTTAAAAACTGCGATACTTTTATATCTATAAATTTCGTTGAAGACAAATTTGACTTTTTGCATGAAGGCAACTGTGAGAACCGGAAGGGTTTCATCTCTTAATCCCAAATTAACCAAGAGGATTTTCATCCTCCAAGAAGAATGCTGAATGAGCTCCGCCAAAAAGGGTTTCTAAAATTGCTAGTTATATAATGAATTCTGTGCTTTTTAGAGCAACCCTTTATTTTATATTGAATGTCTATCCTATTTTGTTTTTAATTATTAATTACGTTTCAGGTAATTAATATTTGTGTAATTTGAGTGCTCGATATGTTCACTTCGTAGTTTATTGTTTTCATTTGTCGTTTGTCTAAAGTAATAGAGTAAATTTAAGTGTCTTTATGAACGTTATACTCCAGCGCTTTTGAACACCAGAAAAATCGTTAGATGTACTTTGTGTAGCTCTACCTCTTTTCATTTATTACAATGAAAAAGACAGAATTGAGTTAATCATGTGTGTTTTGTAATTCATAGAATAGTTTCCCTAATTGAAGGTTATAATGGCCTTCTTATACTATTGTTTTTTTTGTACCTTGCAGATATGATGCACATGTTTTAGATCCTTTGGGTGGTTTTCAATTTACAACTGGCACCTACTATAAGCTTGCTTTATGCATTAAGCAACTTGCACAAGATCTGTGTGGAGGACGATGTGTTTTTTTTCTCGAGGGTGGTTATAACTTGAAATCACTTTCATATTCAGTAGCTGACACTTTTAGAGCATTTCTTGGGAAAGCTAGTATTGCATCCAAGATTGATAATCCAGCAATATTATATGACGAGCCAATACTCTTGGTAGATAAAGCAATTGCTAAAATCAAGGCCATCCACACATTGTAAATATGTGAATGCAAATGTAGCAACAATATCTGCTTTGAATGTGCAAATCCTTTTGACACAATTTTTAAAAGCTTGCAACAGATTAGTGATAATATAGATAGAATGTTGTTCATAAGTAGACTTGTTCATGTGTTTATATATTATGTGTTTACCGTGCCCTGCTAGAATATGATACAAAATTAATAGCTAAAATGAGAGGACATTCTTTATTGATTCTTAAGTTTTAATATGTGATCAATTGAAGTATTTTCAAGTAGAAAGTAGTGTTCATGTATGTAAGCCAAGCTAGTGGATGCAAAATTGACCAATAGTCTATAATTTGTATAGTTGTAAAGACTCCAACTTAGTTTTGTCACTTGGAACTTTTACCTTAAGCTATATTCACCAAAGTTACGAGACTAAGATTCGCTTGGGACTTGGCAGTTGCTTTTTGACTTAGACTCAAACTTGACACCCAGACTTAGCAAAGACTTGACAAATTGAAAAACCCCAAGAAATTCAGATATTTTTAAGAATTTAAAACTTGTTTCGTGTACCCTTTGATAAATATACCTAAAAGACACAATACCACGAGCAAATAGAAGCTAATTTGATCATGTACACAAGTATGCATTGATCACATAAGTATAAACACAAATCTCCGTTGAAGGAAATAACACATTGAGATTTATAAATATTGTCAAATGTATACAAAACTCATGGAATACAAAATTCATGACATCAATAGATTCATGTGCTAATTGGCTTGTCCATGGAAATATATAAATATTGTAGTATGCATCGATCACATACGAATAAACACAAATCTTCGTTGAAGGAAATAACACACTGAGATATATAAATATTGTCAAATGTATACAAAACTCATGGAATACAAAATTCATGACATCAACAGATTCATGTGATAATTGACTTGTCCATGGAAATATATAAATATTGTCAAATGTATACAAAATTCATGACATCAGCTGTTTTAAATAGATATCAAACAAAAGCTAGAAGTCTATGAGCTTGTAGCCCTCCTGTGTGGGTGTCTTAGATAGGTCCTAGATTATGTTGCAACCATGATATCTGCCTCTGTTTCGGTGTGAACCACACCACCATCCGAAGTGTTTGCTCGTGTTTTATCCTCCTCCAGCATGACTATTGCCTAAGCTTCTCTATCCACATAATCAACCCAATCAAGGTCTTCATCACTAAAGATACGACACTTAACCTCACTGATCCAACCAAATTGTGGATCGACCTCCTCTAGCATGTTGGGGGTTGAGTCATTGACCGAAATTTGTTTGTGGCGAAGCTGGTGGTGGTAATGAACATAAACTAGATCATTGAACCTTTTGCACAAACAGTCTATTGCACTTTTGGGAGTGTATGTGCTCAAACATACTCTATTTGTGTGCAAAACCTGAAGCATTGCATGGTTGGCTCAATATTCGAATTGTGATCCTTTGAAGATTTGGTATCGTAGCACCGAATCTTTCCCACTATGAATCAACGATGAGAAAAAGAAAAAAATCAATCTCATTATCCAACTTTAGGTTTCAATATTTAATAATATAAAAAGATGATTTTCTAATTTTATTTTTAGACTTAAATTATGCCCATAGTACATTTTAGCTAGCTGCAATGACAATCGAGTATTTTTGCATATTTCATGGGAAAAGAGATCTCCTTGTGCAAGTTTAAGGGTCTCAATCTCGTGGACTATCTGTGTTCCAACACCAAAATCATGTGTCATTTGCTCTAAAGTGTGTAGAGCCCACTCAAAACCTCCTCATTTTCCTTAAAATAAAACGAATTTGGAATGTCAGACTGAGAAAATACATAACTCTTGCATAAATGGATAGAATGGCCTTCTTGGCTCTATTCATGCCCTCAAATATGTAGCCCATTGTGGTTTTTTCCCACCATTGTGAGCTACAATTATAGTGAAACATTACCATAGTAAGTTTAAATAAAAATAAGAAAATAAAAGAAATACATCAGTAAGAATTATAACATAAGGTAGCATTTAGATTTACCTTTATGATCTTTGCCATTAGGTACCCAAAGCCTTGTTCATTAAACATTCAATTTGCCACCTCAATCCCTATACATGCACCTTAAAGCTACCTTTGATTGAAGAAAAGATTGTAATGTGATGAAATTCATTGCAAGTCTGTTTTTTTAGGACAAGCCAACTCCTTCTACCTCGTTAGTTGCCTCATTACGCTAGGGACCTAATTGTGATTGTACATGATATTATATATATGTTTTTTTTAAATTTCTACACATGTTTTGGTCCATGAAATTTTGCCAAGATCCTGCAATATGAGGTCAAGGCAATGAGCGTCACATGAAGTACAAAATAATGATGGGTGTTTATCCATCAATAATCTATCTACAACAATATAGTTTGTAGCATTATTTTTAACCCACCTCAGCTAGGGCTACCTCCAAAGCTTCACAAAGGAATATGGCATTTTTCTTTGTCCTAAAGTATCAATAGATTTGATAAATATTGTGCCACTTGAAAAAGAAACAAAATCAATGATTCAATGAAAGCTTAAATAAAAAATATTGATCACTAAATCAATGTGATTTAGGAATTACAATCACATGGGAAAAAACAATTAAATTTAGCAATGTTCCATTTCTTCTATTAGTGCAACAATGGGTCATGATGTTGAAACCCTTCTCTATTGTGGCTTTCACATCAACCACCTTTTGTGATAAAATTGGGTCCTCTGAGTTGTCTTCACAAGGGGTTTTGAACCCCGCCCCACTAGCAATAATGTCTTCAACTATGTTTTGTTTATAAGGAGACCTAACATACCACAAATAAATAAATGAAATAAGTACTATAAAATGGAGAGTTTAAATTTGAATTAACATAGCTATAATTATAAAAATTCAAGAGACAGAGTCAAAGCTATACAATTTAATATATACAAAAACAAAAAAAATTACTTCGGTCGCATGAAATGGAAGGGTGCGACGGAACCAAAAGTCTCCAATTGTATGTTTGGTTGCACCATGTATGTCCTTTTTCCAAACCATGCTCTCAAGTGGTGGTTGGGAACTTGGAGTAGTGCATGGAAATATATATGAATCCCACCTAGATGCATGAACACTAGGTCCAATGCTACACTGCCACTACCACTAACATCAACACAACACCTACTCAAGCACTACCACACTTGAAAATGGACAAAATGGAGGCATGAAAGAAGACTCTCGACTACCACCAATGGCTGCCATCTCCTCTCTTTGCCTTTTTTTTTGTCTTCTCTTTTTACGATCATGGATTAGTATCATGGACTTGTATTTATGTAAGATGGTATTTCAATCTACTAATGCTTCCTCTATGCTAAGTTGTTTAGCAATAAAAACAAGTTACTTCTCATTTATTTTGCTCAGCATGTTCCCAACAAGGGCCTCTTCTAACTGAGGTTTGAGATATTGTGATATTTTGACAATTTGAAAATTGCAGACTATTGCAAGAACATATAAATAGAAAGATAAAACAACATTTGTAATTTATGTCTCCATTTTTATTTGTGTTGATGGCAGAAGCTTTGGGCAGGACCATTAAGTTGCACACTAGGATTGGAAACTGGCGTGGGATCTCCATTCATGAGGATTTGGAATCCATTTCCCACTCATAGTTTGTAGACGACGCCATCTTGTTTGGGGAAGCATCGGTTTCAGAGGCCAGGTTGATAAAATCAGTGTTGGATGCATACGAAAGGGCATCGGGGCAAGTTACGAGCAAGACAAAATCAAGGATTTACTTCCTCAATACCAACAGGCGGATTAGAAAATCAATCTCAGCAATTTTGGAATTCGAACAAGGAGAGTTTCCGATTACATACCTTGGAGTCCCTCTGTATGCGGGTCCTGTTGATAATAAGTTCTGGGAGGGAATAGTTAACAAATGTCGTTCGAAAGCCACCTCTTGGAAGAATAGGTGGCTCTCTTAGGCGGACAGGATCCTCATGGTTAAATCAATCCTATTGGCTATTCCTACATATTATATGTCTGTCTACAGGTTACCCAATAGAGCTTCTTCAACATTAGATAGTTTGTTCAAGAATTTCCTCTGGGAAGGCTCGAAAGAAGATAAAAGAATTCATCTCATAAATTGGGAGACAACATGTATGGCCAAGGATGAAGGAGGCGCAGGCCTTAGGAGTATGAATTTCCAGAATTTAGCGTTGGGCACCAAATTGGTGTGGCTAATGTATAAATCTCCGCATAGACCCTGGTGTAAAATTATGAATGCAAAATATCTGGACTCCCGGGATCCAGACATAATATTGACCGCGACAAACGCTCAGACAGGATCCCCTTTTTGGAGACTCATTTGGGAAAGTCAGACAATCCTCACAGAGCATCTCACGTGGCAGATTGGCAGCAGGCAGAGAGCCTTGTTTTGGAGAGATTCGTGGCACGGGGATAGGCCGCTAGAAAGCTTCTTCTCACACAAGGAATGGGTGAATTAGATGGAAAAATTAGTAGGTAGTAGGGTGCCGGACTACATGCACTTCCCCTCCCCCTCTTCCACGAAGGCAAGAAGGAAGAATATTGGTGATTCCTCTGCAACCAACGTTGCACTCCTTCAGGAGCTGTTAAATAACAAAATTGTCATCCGGACGGATAGGGAAGACTCTCTGGTTTGGAGCGTAGCTAAATCAGGCAGCTATAAGGTCAATCTCGGTTGTGAATTGCTTAGGCGGAGGTAGAATTGTGACTACTGGCCTTCTAAACTGTGCTAGGGCAAATGGCCTCTCCCGAAGGCAGGGGCTTTCCTTTGGGTTGCTCTACATGGCAGAATTTTAACAGGCAACAGATTGAAGTCAATAGGGATTTTAGGACCCAATTGGTGCATTATGTGGAAGAAGAGTTGGTAGACCACCTTCTTCTTTGGTGCCCTGTAGCTAGAGAGTGCTGGGATTTGTTGCTTGAAAGGCTGAATTGGGTCGTTGTTAGAAATGCTTCGATCAAGGATTTCTTATCCTCATGGCCCATTGACAGTACACACTCCAAGTGGGGCCTTTTTTGGATAGTGTGTCCCTCTATGCTAGTTTGGCATCTGTGGAAGGAACAAAACAGTAGGATTTTTAAGGAAGAAGCTTTAGAGGTCAATCAGCTTAAGGCTAAAATCCAAGGTGCGATTGAAGAAATAGTAAACATCAGAATTGGGGGATTAAATTACAAGTTCATGACTAAATGGGACTCTGATATGGAAAAGGGGTGGCTGATAAAACATTGGGGAGACCACACATTAAAGAATAAGAAGGCGGATAGGCAACATACATTTTGGTAGGCCCCCCCCCCCAAATGGATGGGCCAAGATGAACTTCGACGGAGCAAGCAGAGAAAACCCGGGCAAGAGTGGATTGGGTGTTATTATCAGGAATGATAAGGGGGATATTCTGAAAGGCATTGCTAGGAGTATGGGCATTACCACCAACAATGTGGCTGAAATAACAGCTATGGAGGCTGGGCTAAGCTGGTGTGTGAGCAATGGCATAGGCAAAATCATTATTGAAGGAGACTCTCAAATCATCATCAATGGAGTCTCGAAATCAGAGTTCCATAATTGGAGGTTGGCCAATTGGCTTCCCAAAGTAAATGAACAATTGAAGGCTTTGGGCGATTATCAAATGCAACATGTTTACCGTGAAGCTAACAAAGCAGTTGATCTTCTGGCGAATCTAGGGATTGATGGAGAGTCAGATCTGGAATTTGGTCAAGCAGACACAATGCCAGAAGATCTTCAACATATCTTATCCGCTGATCGAGAATCCTTCAAAAGGACGGGAATTGGATAGTAACAGGATTTTTTGTTGGTGTTGGTAGGGGGGATGGGATGTTTTGTTCAGCGCGCGTGAAGGATGCAGAGTCCTCCATTCAGGACTTGTCGCATCTCCACTGGTCGGGTCTCGTGAATTAGTACTAGCTGAATTAGTAGGCTCCTTTCCACGTAGAGTCCCATCTTTGGAGGGTAAAAAATGCTATTTAAAGTCTCGTTGCACCCGAGAGCTTGGCATTGAAGATGGCGAACTTTTTGGGCATCACTTGCAAATGTGGAAAGGTGGAGGCGCTGTCAGAATCTCTTGAAGAATAGATTGAAAGGCTCTTCAGCTGGGCTAATGAGAAGGAGAAGGTTACTATGATTTCGCTATTGGGAGGACACTATTGGGCTGGAAACCATGTGCACGACTACCGACTGATTATAGATCTGTTTCAACCTATTATACAGATTTTTGACCACCCCCTTCATGCAGTTGGCTTAGCTCGAAGGATTGTAGTGGAAGATGTGTATTTAAAAGTGACAGTAGCGATGGATAGCATTGACAAGCAGCTATCAAGCGGTGGTTTGCTGGGTTTTTTCGCGCTGGAGGCAGAAGGCAAAAAGACAGCGATGAAGAAAGCATGGTCACTCTTCAAAGCAGGCGTGAAGGCTTATGACTTGGCAAAGTTTGAAGCCTTTTTTCAGGTAAACAAGAATGTTTTTCCTGAAGAAATAGGAGCTAGGGCGCTCGAGATAGGCCAGGGTATTATGTATCTATATCACTAAGCTCTGTTGGTTACAGTTCTTGCTTCCTATGTAATTCCTTTTTATGCAATATATCAGGTACTGCCCCCTAGATAGAACTTGTTTAAAAAAAAAACATTTGTAATTTATGATTTAAAAAAAATATAAGATTTGCAATTATAAAATTAAATTTGTTTACAAACATGCCTAGGGTTTATTCTTTGATCTACAAAAATAAAATAAAACAAGAAAAAGCAAATGTAAAAGAAAAATTATTTTTTTGTAAAGAAAAAAACCTCAAAATACAAACTTAGCTTGAAATCTATAGTGAGATCTTTCCAATCCTTCATAGGCACCTCTAGATGTACCAAAAGTAGCTCAATTATTGCTTTATTTGGGCAAGTTTAGTGTACTTTATAGTTTATAAAGCCAGATAAACGAGACTTTTTTGTGTTATGTATGTAATTATTAGAAGGGATTTTTTAAATTTACTTTTATTTTTGGACATAAATTAATTTGAGAGCCCAAATAACAATGCTATATTTTCATCATGCAATTATTTTGGAACAAATATCAAATGAACGAAACCCAAACAACAAATTCCTTTTTGGGGGTAAATTTCGAATTGGGGGAAAAAATTCCCATTTCTTCTTATCTGCTGGAATTAAATTGGACGACAAATTTGGTGAATTTATATTGTCTTCTGCTGTGCCAAACTGACTCAGCAGTTTAGGGCATTGTAGGGTTAATAGTTATTGGTTGTCATGGGGAAATTCCTCCCCAGCTTCCATCCTCTGGTCATATATTTCATTTGCGTATTTTCTAATCAATAGTGTTTGTTGAATGGTTTACAAACTACTGATTATTTAATTTTGCTGAATTATTGTTCTATTGTCTAAGCGCCACATTTCACACATTAATTCCGAATGCTATTCATTATTTGACGTTGGCTGTCGTGATCTTAGTCCGATCTCTTATTTCTAGAAATTTTCTGCCTAAACTGTGATTTATTATTGATGAATATTGCATTAACGTTGCAATGACTGTTTGGATTAGAGCTATATGCGGACTGTTTATTGGGATCTGGGTTGTGATTCAACAGATAGCATTATTTATCAATCGAGAATAGCAACCTTCATTCTTGCTACTGTGAGGATTAGGAATTTAGAGTACTTTAAATTCTGAAAATACATATAAGTCTAGCATTTGTCTGCGATTATAATTTTTGTTCTTTATACTGATGCAACCTGCAGTCGCATAACAGCTAGGATTGGTTAGTTTCTTCCTGTTTCAAGCTTGTTGTGTAGGGTTCCATAGGTATCTAATTAGAACTTATAAAAACAATGCAAATTTAGCCTAGGGTTTGATAGAAAAGATTTAGTACTTATTTGCAGTTTGTTTCAGTTATTCTATCAAACAAAACAAACACCAAAAAAATCATATGTTTTTCAAAATTCTTAAAAAGGGACGTCCCATTGGAAGGCAAAGAGGCTAGAAAGTTATTTTCTGCGTGAGGTAATGTCCATGCCAAAGAACTGATAGAGAAAATTACTGTAGGTCTTGCTGTTTTTACTCTTCTGGCATGGATGGAATACAAGGATAAAGTCGATATTCACCACCTAGGTGAAATAATCCAAAAGTATGTGTCCTTAGACTCAGGGGCAGTAATTATTAGGGGTGTTGAATATCCTTGAGGATATCCAAGCAAAATGACAATTTCTGTGTTGTGACCAATGACCGCTCAACGAAGTCACAAATTTATCCAAGAAACATGACTGAAGATTTCCCTTCTGTGATTCATGACGGTTGAATTCACCTGTTTCTTTGCTGATCTCTTTGCTTCCTTATCTTCGGGGTTGGTCCTTTGTTTGTTTTTTATGCTCCAACATTTCTCTTGTAGTGGCCTTCCTTTCCTTCGCTTTTTTTAGTTGAGTAGTTTTAATGGATTCACTAGTGTCTCAATGAAAAACATACCATTCGTTTTGGAATGCAGCATTATTGTTGTCTTTCATTATTAATTTATATTCTTGCAGTTCTTAGTTCGTATTATTGATTCATATCTTATTAATGTATTGTAACTTTTATGGCTAACACTAAAATAGTAAAGGTGTGGGTTAAGTTCAGAATGTACTAAAGACAAAAAAATGTTAAATTTTTTTTTCAAATTCGCAAAAATATAGTGAATTTTTTGCAATTCTTTTTGTGGTGTTCTATGTAGATTCTGAAGAACAGATGCTAAAAATTTCACAAAAATCCGTTGTATTTTTGAATTTTTAAAATTTGTGACATGGTGCATTTTGTAAGGAGCTTAATCATTTTTTAGGGTTATATTTAACTATATCTATGTTCATATTATTCTTAAATGAGCCTAGTTATCGTTGTATTTACATGTTAAAAATTTAAATAATTTGAAGTGTTTTTATTCTCAAATCTTGTAGGAAAGATCTACCTTACTCCAAGCTTTGCATAGTAGTATAGCCCTTGAAAATGTTTTTCTCTTCATCAAGTGGATTTGCATAACCAATATTAGTCTAGTGAAAAATTTTACCAGTTTCTGCAAGTACCCTATTCATTCTTCTTGTCTGTTTTAGAGTGTCCATAGACTTTTCATTTGTATTAAATACTATTAGCATTACGAAATCATGCCCTCTCTAATGCTTCATATTGTCGAGGAGTATGTATTTGTCCTTTGTCTTCATAATAATCTTGAAATTCACTTCCACTATCAGCCTAGAGATTTGAAATTTTCTCATTTGATTCTTTCTCAATCATTTACTGACACTCTTAAACATTGCAAAGATTTTGTTTTTGTTTTAGAAAATAGCCTATATCTGACAAGTGTTGTAATTTTCATTTTACAAAAATCATTGTGAATTAGTAATAATCTTTGTTTATCTATGTGAACACATTAAGACATTTTCAGTTTGAGGAGTTCTCATTTCTTGTTTTCAAAAGAGTTATGAGACCTTCAAAATTAAAATGTCCATACTAATTTTTTGCCCAATCTCACTGGTAAAATCTCTATTTTTCTAGACACGCCAATTCTTGTTTTCTAGCTATACTACTCATCTTCATAACCAACCATTACTTTTCTATAACCCTCTCTTCTGGAATAATTTTTTACCATTTTTTCTACAACAATTCTAAAAAGGTCCAATTACCCAATCAATCTTACTAGTAATTATCTCTCTTCAAAGTGAGTACATGCTAAACACGATTAATACACCTTTTACCTATGGGTGGACTACAAAATTTTGATTGTACCTTTCTAATTGATTTATAGTACCTGTTATCTAAATTTAAACTAAAACATAGATGACATCCCTTCATGTGCAAAAAAAATATAGAATGTCATGTTGGGCTGCCCTTGTATATGAAATCCAGTGATAATGAATCAATGCATCTTCAAAGTGGATATAAACTAAAGTTTGCTAATAACCCTTTTACCTAAGAACATAAATTTTTATCACAAATTCATACCTATTTATTTTATGATTTCTTATTCGCAACTAGAATTGGACCTAGATTTCATTCCTTCTATAAGACCCAACTATTTTTTGTAACTCTTGTTGCCTCATTGTATCTTAATCAAATATACTTTTGTGACAAATGATATTTCACCTTGGGGCACTATGTGAGATTTTAATATACATTGATGCACTTATCCTGGTTAATGATAAATCATTAGCTAGTCCTAGACTTGACTAGGTAAATGATTTGGACAAGTTTGGAACATAAGCATAATTATACTGAGTTTTAATTCATGTTTCTTGAGTTTTATATCATGCTTAGATTTTATATTTGTTTAAATAGAAATAAATTATTACAATAATCTTTTAATGTTGAAAATTTCGCATTGCTCTATTTATCTGGTATTATATTGGATATTTGTTTGTTTATTTCATGTAATATGCATGATATGTTGTGTTAACTAAATGCCACTTGAGTTACTTCTTAATATAGGTGTATTGAATTATAAGTAGTCATGAATTCAGTAATTGTATTTCAATAATATTCTTGAAGATAGGCAGTCTTATCACAACATATACACGAAACTCTATTTAAATACATACATATTAGTGCTAGGGTTTCATATTCTTGTTCTATAATAATAACCCCATTTATATTTATATTTATATTTGGTGGTAAAATTCTATTATGGTTGTTAGTATTAGACATATTCTTGTAACAATATATTGGATTAGTTATTATTGGTGTTGAGACTTCTACTAGCCCTCTTGTCTATAACAACAATTGTATTTGGTTGTTCTTTATTAAATTGCTGATCATCATCTATCTCAATGAGGTTTGGCATCTATTTTGATATTTTCATCATTTCAACCTACACATATTAAGAAGATTGCTTATTTCTCAAGTTTGTTTAATTGTAGGGAAAAGGGGGATGAGATCAATAGGATCATCATGGAGTTTAATGATAAACAAGAGATATTGGAGAATATGAAAATGACTCTTCAAGAAGAATAAAATTAGATTGTTGCCACCAATCATTTCAAGGAGCAAGAGAAAAAAGGAAGGACTAAGTTTATCAAGGAAGTGATTAAGGAACTTGACAACATACGACAGACTTATGATTTGGATAATTGTCCCAAAAGATCAAGTGATAAATTTTTGGACTAGCCAAACTTCAGTATGAGTTGGATAATGTTCTGTTGGTTGACAATTCCTTGTTTGAGGTGGATGTTGATTGGACATTCGATAATCTTCTCTTTAAGGTGGATGAGAGAGTTCTTTCTAACTCCAATGATGATAATAGAATTGATTGCATGATTTGGGACCCATTTATAGTTCCTAGTAATGAGGTATGGTCACAAGTTTGGAGTACTGGATTAATTTCTAAAGTTAGTACGACTACCCACTTACAGATTAGTTGACATATGAGTTCAAATTTTTATCTACATATGAGCTTGATGGAATCTTTAGTTCACCAGATGAGTATTTCCTGCTTGAGGGTGGATGGTAGGTATGATTTTCTCAGAGGAGATGGTTTTTCAACTACTTCCTTACTCATGATTCATATGTATTCAGTGAAATTTCAGATTGATTACTATTGTACTAGTTCCTCTACACCATTGATTTTATGCACTTCCATGGGAGATCATTTGCAGTTTGAGAGTTTTTAAGTGTTGATAGCTCCCTGAGATACTATCATCTCCTCATATTTGATAGTTGTGACAACATTATAATTTGGAATCCTAGCATTGATATGTTTGGTGCATTACTTCAGTGGGATTTTGATGAGTAGCTTCACAATTCCATGCATGTTATATCAGAGTAGTGCAATGGATTGGCAGAGCAACATTCTTGAGGTTGATATGGGATCCAAACAATTGATTTCAGCATGCAGATGCAGATTGCTTAAGGGAAAGCAATAATCTCTGGGAAGAGAGGACTGTAATGTCCTCATTTTGGAAAATTAGAAGTCAATTAAATAATTAAATTTTAAGTTTTCAAATTATATCGAATTTAATGACGACTTAATTTAATTGTTTAATAAATTATTAAATTGGTTTTAATTGAGCTTAGTGAATAATTAATAAAGTCATTTTAATTTAAAGGGAGATGATAAATAGACAAAGAAAAGGAATACCAAGAGATAGTCAGAAGGAAAACGAAGATCATAGGAATGTGTTATTAAAGAGTATTGAGAGTCTCATTCTCAACATGCTTGGTTTATGCTTGGTTATTATTTTCTCTTGAAGAATTTTGGGAAGCTCTGGCTTTCAATTTGGAATTATTGTTTAAATTCCTACGGCAAATTTGGAAAAATCTAGAGCAAATATCCATACGGGATATTTCATTGTGTTTGTTGCAATGTAAGATGCTCGATGATGATGGGCAGGACGAAGCTAATTATAAGGATTTTTTCAAATTACTTATTGAAGACTTTACACGTGTAGAACCAATCAGGTTGTAGCATCAGACCCTCCCATAATGCTTAATCTCTGGTTGGTCGGGGCTGCGACCCCCCACCTCTCTAGGGTTTTTGTGATTATTATTCTTGTTAGCCTACTTGGCTTCCTGGAGTCTAGTTTGTTGTTTTATGATTCTGATTGTAGGAGTAGGATTTTGGTTTTTTCTATTATGAATAGTACTACCTTGTATTGTGTTGGAAACTTCAAAGGTTATATGGTGTCTGACTATGGCCTATGTTTACTTACTCTTTTAGCTCTTTTCTAGGTTGTTTTTGATGTTTATCTATTATTAGTGTGTTGTGTTTGTATGCCCTCGGACAATGGTTTTGTAAGGGTTAGTACCCTAGTTTTGTTGCTGATTAATATCAAAAATATTGTTTATAATATTTTGTTTACACGCTAACTAGGAAAACAATGTCATTTGTATGAAGAAAAAATCATTTGTATTTCTAGTTTTTCAAATTTATATTGTGAAAAAAATACATTTAAAATGACATAATAACTCAAATTAATAAAAATATTTTAGGGATACCATAAATTTCTAATTCATTTTGATCTGTGGTTTATTTGACTTGGATCTTTGTTCCAAATAGATATTGAGTGCAAGAAACTCTTTAAAATTGTTTCAAAATTTTGGCATTAGACTTGAGACTTGATTTTATCATTCTCAAACTTTATTTATATGATATAGAAATGATGCACAATAAGGATTAAATAATCTAGTAGTGTTTAATTTCCTATATTTAAGTTTGTATATGTAGGGGAGACAACCCAAAAGTTGAGTGTGTTCCAATAGTTGTGATAGCACTTGTTGATTTAATGCCTACACTTGTTGATTTAATGCCCAATATTTTTAGCAATATTGCACCAATAGTTGTGACTTTAAAGTTGTTATTGTTAATAATTACCCATAATTGAATGAAATGTATCTCATAGTTCTAAAAAGCAACGAATCACAACACACCAATAAAATATGACTTAGTGCACAGTTATTAGTATCACTTTTTCAGGGTTGTTTTGGACACCTTGACAAAAAGCATGTTGTTGTGGTATCATATAATGATGTGACCCTGAAACCTTAATTATAAGCAAGGGACTTGCAAAGTAAGCTGACATAAAAATTTGAGAGTGAAAAGTTCGAGTACTTAGCTACTAAATCCGCTCCCCTAGCAATCCCACAAACAGATTAACAACTTTGTCTCGTAATGCTCAAAACAACTTTTGTTATACAATGCCTACTCGCCATTAAATCCATTGATATCATGTGAAAACCATGATTTGAATCGTCCAAATTTACTACATAGAATTGCAAGTCGGGATCAAGTAGTATCTACTCATTTTGAATTACAGTGCTAATATTAAGGTGTTACCTAAAAATACAAGTGACTCCAACAAAGAACACGAGTAACTTGGTCTCGAAATGCTCCCAATAACTCGTCGTTTAAAATTATCTGTCTTTATAATATTAATAAAAATATTATTTTTAATGTACCAATAGATACCAATTGATATCGAGAAATTATTACATAATTTTAGACTCAACCATAAATTGTGATTAGAGATAGAGAAGCATCAGTGCATTCTGACTTGCCATATTAATAATTAGGTATCATCTAGCTTTGTTGTAGTGATTATATTTAAAATTTAAATACTTTGAATAATTTTATTATTTACGATATTATAGCACCAATGATTTCTATCAGTATCGAAATTGCCATAATCGAGTTGTTAAAAAAAAGCCCAGTATCAATTTGTACCACTCATCTCATCATCTTAGGCTTGTTTTAGCATCGCTCTTCACACAATATGTCATGTTCAACATCATTGAAAAAAAAATGGTTTCTTTTGCACAAATTGATAAGATTCTCAGCTGAATAAATTTTACCAATGTGCTAATTTTGTTATCGTTTTGTACATAGAAGCATAAATCATTTGGGGAATAAATCGGTAAACCAATGGAGTAGTATTTTTTGAAAAAATTGAAAAAAAAAAAATTGGATTTAAAAAAACATTAAAAAGATGAAAAATAGTCAATAACTACTTTTTTAAAAATTACAGAACATTTCCATAACATAGATGATAAAGTTTAGATGATAAAGAACTAATATAAATGATTCAAAGCACTTGCACAACCTCCTCGTGATATACTTTAACTTGGAGGACTCAAAGATTTTGTTTGTATAAATTTCAATCAAGCTACGATTTGAAGTAGCACTAAAATATGATGTGGGTTTTTCTTATTTTTCAAAATCAGAATGAAGCTTTCTATGCAAAATATTGTCAATAAAAGAAAATCTTCATATTCATACAAGCATAATTCATTTATAAGAATTCTCTCAAGTTCATTTTATTATATATACTCAACAAACAATTATACACACAGTTGGCATGACACACACACACACACACACACACACACACACACATATATACTCAAAACATCTTTATATAAGTAGGACTTATATACTCAAAACATCTTTATATATCCTGATAGCAATATCACAATCTTTATATAAGTTGAACTTAGAGATTGAATTGCATGAATCATTTAATTTGATTTTGAGTAGAGTTTTAAATATCTAGCAATGTGATTAATCGTAAGAACTTATATGTCATAATTGACAAGCCTAAAATGATTATAATGATTATTGTAGGGTTCTTTGTTTTCTCTTAAATAAATAAGGCAAAACTTTGTTACCCTCCTCTTTTAGATCATATCGCAACAAATAAAGCAAATTTGTTACGATCTTTTTTGTTTCATATTGCAACAATCTAAATATTTGAAATTTATATAACCAATGTTAAAAAAGAAATAGTATCAATCAAGCTATACAATATATTCAATGTAGAAAGAGAGGAAAATTTTGTTTGTAATCGCCAATCTCCCATGCTACTTCCTAACTCTGCAACACATACTTTGCAACATTTCGACCCAACTTTCTCGGTTGCATCTACAACATCGCGCATCGATTTCCTAGAGAATCATGTCACATTTTGCAGGTTTTCCCCGTCAGCATTGCTTTTAGGGTTTCTGCTAGTTTCCCACATTTTTTGTCGATTAATCACCTGGTAAATTGGGAAAAGCATGTTGAAAGTCGCTGACCAAGAATTCCCAATTTTTTAGGGAACAAATCGTTGCATATGTCAACTCCTAATTAATCATGATTTTATGTCATTTTCTACTTCTACGCTATTAATATAAGTTACATGTAAGGATACGAGTATCTAGTGCATTGATACAAGCAAAAAAGAAAAAGGGGGTTTGGGTGTGTGGGTTCTTGGGGGTGTGTTATAAATTTATAGATGTACAAAAAAATAAAGAAATATACAAAATTAAATCATTTGATAGTATGATACTTCATCATTGAAAGCAAAAATATGAAGAAGAAAAAAAAAACACTATATAATATATCTTGAGTGAAAAACTTTGTTTGGGCCGGGTGCACCCGTATGCAAATGCACATCCACACCTATGGATGCGCATCCAAATAGCATTCGAACTGCATCCAACTGCAGATCTGCATCCGAGAGCATCTGCATCCGATAAGGAGCTTGTTGGTGCAAATCCAATAATGCAACTATTAATATTTATTAATAGTCAATAATAATTAAAAATTTGAATGTACTTCATAATATTCATTATAAACTATAGGGGTTCATTGCTTCCCTATTAAAGGGTCATGTATAATAGTGGATAATAGTTATAATTTTAAACTTGGTGTATAATATTAATTACATACTTGATCTCATTAGAAATCAAGGGGTGAGGTGTGCAAAGAGCTTGAGTCATATTGAAACCACAATTTAAAACAAATTTGACACTATCTCACATGCCCCCCACAATTTAGGATATGATTGAGGCCCTTTCAAATTTTGTTGATTACCATCATTGCTCCTCTTGCTCCTCTGTTTAAGGTTTTCCAGATATCAAAAAGAAAACTTAAGGGACAAAATTATTTTGTACATGTTGATTCCACATTGACTTAGCTTCCATCCCAGAATCAACCCTATTTCTAAGTGATTAGTCAATTTCGTGAGGTTTTTGTAGGGTTTCGTAGGTTTTTGGAATAATTTTAATAATTTTTATTTTATTTTTTTAAGATTTTTACATTATTTTAATGCGCTTTAAATGCAAAAAGGTCTTTGAAAATCGGATCAACTATAGGTTAAGATTTTTTTCATAAATCGGGATTTTTTCAGGGAAAAAATCGGCTGGCTCTAGGATTCAAGATTAAATAGGTATAATCGAAACTTTTTGCAGATTTCTACTTCACCAGAACTTTTGTAAGCATTTTAGAATTGTTAGATTGTATCCAAGGTACATCATACTTTTCAAGTTCACGTTGTTTCCAATATCATCGCTTGCAATATAATTGTACACAAACCAAGGACAGGTCACTAAAATAAATGCTATGCAGCTAATATTTTTGTAATCAAGAAATATTTTGAAGAGATGAGAAAGAAGACGGTGCCTGGCACCTACTTTTTGTCATCCATGATGCCATTTTGCCCAGACTCTACTCACAACTCCTTTGAGGGTGTCTTTTCGCTTATATTTATCTATTATGGTGAGATCGTTTACGATGGAATTCTTTCTCATAGATGCCTTTCATTTGGCTGCAAATGTGTGTATAAATCTGAATACTACACAATCATTTTATATTTCCATGGGTAGATTGAAGAGTAAGACTCCAAAAGAAGGAACTATGGCCCTACATTGTGAAACTAAAAAAATTGCTTCAATAAAAATTTAATGTATAAAAATGTTGCGGTCCAATTGATTATTATGGCTCACTTGCATATAGGCTTAATCTGATTCTGTATCTAGAATTCCTAGTATTTCACGTCTTCAGTGAAAAATTGTGCAAAACACATGACATTCTCCTCATTGAGTCAATTGTAGGTGGAGGAACCAAGAATAATGCTAAAAGACTCGTACAAACTAGAGTTTTGAACCATCCAACTCAGAATAGATCTATCAAGCAAAGTTGGGCTCCAATGGGAATAATATATCAATAATGGTACGTGCGAAAATCAGCATGAAATAGAAAGGAAGTAATCCCGTCTCATTAGATAGCACCATGACAATCTTATTCTCCGGGAAAAGGGATCTAATACCACATCTTTGGTTAATTTCTACTTTATGCTTTTGTGATACTTCTTAGTAAGTATAATCGGAAATAAAACTTAGGGTGTGATAAATAGTTAGAAATTTAAGTAAACTTTCCATTTTTATGGTTGAACTTTATCCCCATTTTAATTTCATATTCACTAGTTTTCCTGGTACTAACAATTTGATAGATGTTCTAAAACACACTGGAGGACTAGACAACACCCAATTGAATGCTACCGACTAAAATTCAAAAAAGCGTTAACAAAACAATGGAATGGAAAGTTTACCAACATGAGATAGGAATATAAAATTTTCCAGCAAAAAAACTCCGTTCTCAGAGCAGTCACATAACCCACCTACCCTTTTTAATGCAACTCGGCTAACTGTATACATATTTTAACAACCAAATGCTAGCAATGCTAAACAACTGATATTTTTGTAATAAAAAATTATTTTCCCAGCTGATTTTGAATGCTACTGTCTAAAATTCAAAAAAGCGTTAACGAATAGTGGAATGGAAAAATGTAGAACATGAGATAGGAATATAAAATTTTCCAGCAACAAAATCCATTCTCAGAGCAATCACGCAACTACCTACCCTTTTAACACAACACAGCTGATTGTGGTCATCTTTTAACAACCAAATGCTAGAGCAATGCTAAACAGCTGATATTTTTGCAATCAAAAATTATTTTGAATATAAATGAGAAAGAAGATGAACGCCACCTGCTTTTAATCATCCATGATTACATTTTGCCCATTCTCTACATTAATTCTGTAAAGTTGTGAGTAGATTGTTGCATTATGTTGATTGGCTTGTAAAATAATGTTTATCAGCTCTCCATATTATTCTAAAATATCTTCTTTCTCGAATCTCACAAACTGGCATCAGAGGAACTAGGTCACCACTCCTTTGAGGGTGCCTTTCCACTCACATTTCTCTATTATGATTAAATTATTTATGATGTAATTCTTTCTCATTAATACCAATCATTTTGTTGCATGTGCATACATTTGAATACAGAATCGTTATATATTTTACATGTGTAGGTAGAAGAGGAAGCCTCCAGGGAGGGAGTACGATCCTACCAAATGGCCTGAAAATATTTGCTCCCAAAAAAATCTACTGGATAACAAATTTTGTGGTCCATTTGTGAACTTAAAAAGTATAAAGCACAGTAGCAATTAGGCTTGATCGGATTCCTTTATCTACAATTCAAAGTATTTTAGGAGTCTTTATTCAAAAATTGTGCAAAATACGCGGCATTCTCTTCATTGACTCACCAGCGGGTAGAGGAACCAAGAATAATACTAAAAGATTCATTTAAACACAACTGTTTTGAACCATCCACCTCGCAATAGATCTATCGAGCCAATTAAGCTCAAAAGGAATTAATCCAACATCAATGAAATAGAGAGGAAGTAATCCCGTCTCGTTAGTTGGCAACTTAGCACCATTACAATCTTATTATACAGGAAAAAAGTTCTAATACCACTACTTTCGTTAATTTCTACTTTATGCTATTGTGATATTTTTTAGTAGGTGAAATGGAAAAAAGGAACTCGGCTAAAGATAAATAATTATAAATTTATGGAAACCCCTGTATTTTTATTATGGTTAATATTTATGTCAATTTTAGTTTCATATTCACTGTTTTCCAAGTACTAACAATTTTATGGGTACTGTAAAACACTCTCAAGGACTGAGAACACCCAATAGAATCCTACTTAGTAAACATCAAAAAAGCATTGACAACATTGGAATAGAAAGTTTTCAAAGTTTTCCAGAGACAAAATCTATCCTTGAAGGATAGTCACAAAAAATTGCTAAAAATATACAAGGTTTTACATCATCTGCAATCCAGTGACATCCCCAAGGTTTGCCTGCATAAATCCTCTACCTGTGAACCAAAGTTGGACCAAAAGTATCCAGCAAATAGGAGAATCTAAAGGTCTAATAATAACATAAATCTACCTAAAAATAGGGGTCGTTTTTCTTGCAAAATTTGAGTTTGGTATTTCTATGACAATGCTCATATAAATTAGACTGCAATCCATTAAGTTACTCATCATGATTACCTAATACTGCTACTTCATGTTGGAAAATACATAAATGATGATATTTTTTTTCATTTAAGAATGTTATAGAAAAAAATCAACATCAGTCAACCTGAGTTGAATAAGACATAACCCCAAGGATAACAATGGTATTACATTTCAACTGATGGCTTGGATAAGCGTTCCCGGGGCACTCCATGAATTATATTATATTCTTGATGACAAGTTTGAATCTTCCATCCTACTCAAAGATTTTCACCAGGTGGTAATTCAGGAAGCTTTGCTGGCATTCCAAGCACGCGTTCCATGTCAAATCGAACTTCAATATTACGAATGCTATAACCAACCACCATCAGCCAATAAAGCAACCTAGCAAGCTCTGGGGCAGTTGTCTCTGTTGGTGTTCTCTGCACAAAGTTAAATGTGTGAGAGAAATAAACTGATAAATTATAGGTGATGTTCCCTGTGCTATCAAATCTCTAATGCAGTTGAATAAAATTTTATACATATGCGAGTCAAAAATTATATGAAATGAACAATATTCTGGAATTCTTCTAACCAAAAAAGCAATAGTCTGGAACTATTTTGACCAAAAAATGGAACAACCTCAAGTTCTTTTCTCCACCATCGAATCTATCAGTTATTGATCTTAAGAATACCAGACAGGCAATAGACATTCGAACTTTGTTTAGCTGGTACATCTAATAGGATGTACACTAGTTTAAGTACTCCACATATTCTTCTAGTTGGCCTTCGCACTACTAAGTAATCAGTGAATACATATTGAAATGGTGAAGAACAAATAGATTGATACTATAATACAATAATTGATTCGAGACAACAAAATAATTTTTAATTGAAGATATTAATTTATTTTTATTTTTCTCATTACATTTGTGTTAAGATTTGAATTTGTAATTACATTGAAAAGTCAAATTTGTTTACATTATTAGGGCCATCCATATGCTTTTTATATAAACCCAAATGATGATATAATGAAAAGAAGAGTGGAAGCAACAAAATAACGGAGCTTTAACGTTCCACCATCTACTTTAGACTTCTAGAATCTATACAACAATAACATTGCCTTCCAACATCTCTTCAGGCAACAACTCTCCAACAATAAAGAAAATTGTTTTTTTTTTGTGCTAAAAATTGGTTCCACTACTAGTCTGTGAGTTTTCCTTTCAAGCACATTTCATTTCAATTTCAAGATTGATTCCTCAACTGGGGTTTGACTGAGGCAAATGACTCTCTACAATACATTTTCCTTGTTTTCTGTGTGTAAAACCAGGTGGCGCTCGCATCAGATCAGATCTCAGAAGTTCAGGATCTCACAGACAGTCTGCAATTCGAATCATCAAAAAGTGCAGGGAACAGGGTTGGCCCAAGCAACCTATTCTCAGGAACAGGTAGGCCAGTGCGACTTGTTATATTTTGTGTTTTTTTGTTTTCTGTTTTGTACCTTTTCTTCTTTTTGTAATGTCCCCTAGTTGGGTTCAGTCTTAGTTATTACCAAAGTAACATAGATTTGATATTTATGTCCCAAGCTAAGGGATACAAGACATTTGAAGTGTAAAAGAACTATTCATTTATTTAATCAGAGTAAGTTATTTGTATATTCGTTAACACTCATATCCAACCTTATTACTATTCCAGCTCAAAGACGGAAGGAGTAGGTGTTATCCAAGTTGCCTAGATACCAACTGCAATGGACTCTCTCAAAATTCACAGATCCAAGCCCTTTAGCCTTAGCAAACAAATATAAATTTGTATGTGCAATGTGTGCAAGTGAAAGAAAAGTAAATGTTTACATACTGTGGGAATCAAATTATTATTTTTTCATTAGCTGAAATTTAAATCCAGCCATCCCTTTTAAATCCAAGTGTCATACCAAATACTAAATATCAAGGGGGAAGATGTGACGCATAAAGGAATGGTTAGTAAAGGCCCAACTCAGTCTGGGATAAATCCAGCATAACACAAAAATGGTAAAAGAAGTCAATGCTAAGGAAATCGCAACTCCTCATACTGGCGTACATCATATAAACTTGTTGTACTTTCCCCCACATATTTCGTTGGAAGGTAATTTTGGAATTCCAACATACAATATTAGAGTCCTGAGGGATATAGGACTCTTCATCCTTGCCCCCAGCTATACCAAAGTCAAAGGCTCCAAAAATGAGACTACTAAGCATTGAAAATTCCATAAGGTTATAAAGAGGAGATCTCCTATTCCAACAAAGACAGTCAAAAAGCTGACATCCTCCCTTATAGAGAATACTAGATACCCATTAAGTCCATAGAAGTTGAAGATTATGCCAGTTATTACCTTATTTGTCAAAGTTCATACATTTTCAGGAGGCGTATACTGTTGAACTGACGTCATGATTGACAGAGTAAATTGCCCAGGCAATAAGGAAGTTTGGATGATATTATTCTCTGCCGCCACTCTTTATATGCTGCAGAAAATCAATCAGCACATGCAATGAGACCATACTAGCAAGCAGGAGGAGGATGCATCATTCCAGACCCAGTTTGCATTGCTGTCGCTATCTGAAGCTTTACTTGCGTAATTGCTACTGTATGAAGTTTTGAGTATATATTATTTTCTAACAGCAATATAACATAATAGGCAAAAAAAATTGTTGACTATTCTATGCAACAATTTGTGATTGTAGATGTTACTTGTAAATGATTAAGAAGAGTATTGTGAATACTAGGTGAAATGAAAAACTAAAACAGCTAAAAAAGCAACATGGATGAATGCAAAGTGTGGGATATGCTTCATATTTAACTAGCTATTAAATGTCTAACACTACCAATTGTCTAAGTCTAGATGTCAAAATTTCCTAGCCTTGAGGAATTGACTAGTATTGTCATTCAAATAAAATTTCATTTCCTTGATTGAGCGCCTATGCCCCTTCTTTCCAATCTTCCCCTTGAGGAATAGTCTTGTTTCTAGGCCTCTTGCTTTCTTCTTTGCATCCTTTTCTTCATCTCTTATAAGTTATAAGGCATCTTGAAAAGATTCATAGCAAATGTTACATGAATATAGCTGCAACTTTGGTTTTAGAGGATGCCCTCGAGACAATTTCACTCATTTGCATGATCTCCTCCTTTGTTTTTGATTGAGATCCTAATTAATTGTGTGAAGCACTCCTTGCTTCCCTCTTCAGCCTTCCAAACCTATCTCTTACTCTCTTTTGCTATACAAACCCATCCTAGAAACCTCTTCAAAACTAATGCTACATTCACATATATGTTCCCTTAGATTCTATGCAGGCACTTTAATATTACATTCGTAATGTCCCTTGCCACAAGCAAACTAAGATTGGCGTGTGCATCCCTCTTCAACTTGTAAAGGTAAGGCAAGTATATTTCAATTCATTTAATTATATAATTTCCATTTCTTTTTGGCATATGCTTTCACAAAGAACCATCACCTCATTACATTACTTGACAAAACATGATCTTCACAGGGGGTGCAATAACCTCAAATATAGGAAAAGAAGTCAGCAAGCTTAAGTATTTGCTGATAGATGTGTTGTGGGTCATTATTATTGCCTAAATACCTTTTACTACAATGCCCTACTTTCTCACTTTGTTTCATCTCTTGTTATCTTCTTTTTTCCCCTCTTATTGCTTCCCTATATTATAATTTTTCCATTGAAGGAAGTATCAAGGTATATTTTATTAAATTTTCAAGGGAATTTATACAACCAAAAAGGACTAAAAAATTAAAAATCTTATACTTCAGGATTCATTCCCTCAGAAGAATTTATAATTTTAACTTCTTCTAATCCCTACATGTGTTATTGCAACCAACAAACAAGCTGTCCTATAAATGTTAACCGCTAACTATTTACCAAGGTTACCCCGAGTTTCCAGGACGGGGACAGCAGGGGACGGGGGGATGAGTTTCTGGGACGGCAATTTTTTTTGCCGAGATTGGGGACGACTATATAAAATATAGGTAAATTTTAAAATATATAGGGAAATTTGCAAATATACATGACATTCATATGAAAATATGGATAAAGCGTGCCATTTAAGCATCATAGAACCTTAACATACAAGTTTACAACATTTCATTGTTTCAAAACACACTATGCATTAAAAATTCGGAAATCGGAATTCATTGCACAATGTCAATATCGTATATGCATCAGCATGTGATAACATAATGACAAATAACAAAGGTACACAAAGATTTCCAAAAATAAAAAATAACTAATCTCTACTTGACATCTATGAAACCGTAGATCTGATACATAACGCTTAGAAACCTAACTACTTGAACAAATCCTTTAATCATATATTAGAAAATATATGATACACCTGAATTTCAACTTAACATGGTGATATAAATTATATTCACAGTTTATAAACAGGGCAAGGTAAACAAAATGGCAGGAACTAAAACGTTTTGGCAAAAGTTTAAACAGCCTGCACATTTGTCATTTGGTACATCTAATGTAATAAATTTAACAAACAAGAAGGATATAGATGATGTAAGTTTATTACAAACAAGAAGGATATAGATGATGTAAGAATGTGGTACATCTAATGTAATAAATTTAACAAACAAGAAGGATCTAGATGAGATAAGTTTTTCACATTATTAAAAACAAGAAGGATATAGATGATATAAGTTTTTCACATTTTATGAATTGTAGATCCCTACCAGTGTAATAAAAAATAAACATTTGGATAACAAAATTTGCGTACTGAATTCTGTAATAAATTTAACAAACAAGAAGGATATAAATGATGTAAGTTTTTCACATTTTATGAATTGTAGATCCCTACTGATTTAATAAAAAATAAACATTTGGATAAAATTCTGTATGTATTTTTAATTGACATTATTTTGAATCTTTTTCAGTGAGTCACTCTTCCTGATGATGAATCACTCCCACATCAAATAAAAATAGACACAATTTTATCATAACATTTATTATCTACAACATATTTCTGTTTACAACAATAAAAATACATTCTTCTTATAATTTGATTTTATTTTCTCTTTTTGGGGCACGTAAGAAGGTGGGGCCCACAAACCGACCCGCTTAAGGCAAAACAAATTGCATTTTTTTATTTATTTTTGACTTTTTCGTGTGCAAACAATTGGGGACGGACAGCTGTCCCCGGTACGGTTAGGGGACGGCTACAAAGTCCCCGGCCGTCCCCCATACTTCCGGAAGTCCCCTTTTTTTTGGGTGACGTCCCCAAGTTTCCAGGACGTCCCCACCAAAACTTTAAAAATCCGAGACGGGGGGTGGGACGTCCCATGGCTGTCCCCAAGTCTCCGAAACATCCCCGGTACAACGATAGGGGAAATTAGGTCGGGGACACGTCCCCAGGTAACACTGCTATTTACTAATAACAAACATAGGTTTAGATTATTATTTAAACCTATAAATTATCTAACTATAAATACATGTCATGTCCCCTTTCCTCTGCCAATGATTTGCTATTATTAATCACACTAAGTGTTATTCAACACATTGTATTATAATATAAAATAATAAAAATAATAAAACATAAGCTAATAAAGTAAATTCAAGATAGATATAAAACAAAAGCAAATTCAAATTGTGGCCCCAAAATTCGGCCCATGGGTCCTAAACAAAAGGGGTATAATTACAAGTTTCACTCACTCATATGGAGAATCGAATTTTCATTTTTACAATTTAATTTTCTGACTAGAGCATCCAGGCTTTTGAGGATGCTACCCCTTGACAACTAGTTCAGAGGGACGTCCATGCACTAGGGAAAGGAGCAAATGAACCACATCAATCAGCACTCAAGAGTAAAGTGTCAGCTCCAACCATCATTGGAGGGGAACACTCAAAATCTGGTCATATCTCATTGAAGACCAATCACCATTTTTTGAGTAATACCATTAATCTGGGCACATTTTACTAGTCACCCAGCAGAGAATGCAGGTCATCTACAGCTGCTGGAAGGAGAATCATTCAGACATTGCTGTTGAAAACCAGAGTTCATTGCTAATACCTGGTGCATACTCATCCCTGATCCATATTTGCAACAGCAACCCAAATCATTGTGGTTGTAGGTCTGCTGCACCCCATCCACACCTATTTGAAGGCAAAGGAGATCCACATCGTTACAACACAGCTCAGTTTGTATATCCACTCCCTTGTCTTATATACTGTAAGTACAGATTCAGATTTGTCACAAGGACAGCGGCCTATATAGGTAACAAGAAAGCATTAAATAGAAATTAGGGAATATCACACGGGTATCAAAGCCATTTATGATACCTGCAATCGGATATCACAGTGACTGGGGAAGATCATTATACCTGCTTATGATGTATCAAATAATGGTACAGCTAGAACGTGATTGCAGGAATTGGATACCTACTTCTCCTTGAACCCCATGTATAAGAACGAAGCAATTAAGTTTGTCAGCTTGCACCTAGAAGATGCAGCTCAAGAATGGTGGTACCGCGACATGGTGAGTTCTATTACTACCCTAGAAGAGTTTAGCCAAAAAATGATAGACAGGTTTGATACAAAGGATCCAAAAAAAATCATTCAGAGAGCTAGCCTAGTTGAGGTAGGAGGGTGCAATTAAACATTGTGGGGCAAAGTTTCAAAGGCTATTAGTTATAGTTTTGGATGTGACAGGGAAGGAGGGTCATAGTGCTTTTCATAGAGGGTCTAACCAAATCACTCAAGGGTTTGGTGAGGGCATTTGATCCAAGTTCCTTATAGGAGGCCATCAAAAGAGCTTTGAATTTGGAGGATTCGATGATTAAGATCAAGTTCTACTCAAAAAATGCACCATTGGGTCAGCACAAGAAACCTTTTCGTAAGGGTTTACCTCAATCTAAGGGAGTACCTCCAAAACTAAGCAAGGTTGAAGAATCCAAGAGCGAAATTCAAAGGAAAATAATTATGCTTTTCTTCCAAGAGTACAGAGTAAGGATTCTGTTTATGTTGTAGCAGATAGACTCACTAAGTACACTCATTTTTATGCTATATACCCATAGGATAGGGCTCCACAGGTGGCTGATTTGTTTCTAGAGAGTTGCTTAGACTACATTGCTGCCACAGAATCCAAAGGAATGTTGTGAGTGACAGGGAAGGCAAGCTCATTATTCTGTTTGACCCCAAGCACTAGTTATGACCCCCATACAAATAGACAAACCGAAATCGTAAACAAATGGATCGAAAGGTATTTGAGGAACTATTTCACAGGAAAGCAAACAATATGGATTAAGTGGCTCCACCTTGGGGAGTATTGCTACAACTCCACTCATCATATGTCTATAGGTATTACACCTTTAAAGGCACTATATGGTTATGACGCATTATCATTCATGGATTTTGATTCTTTCAGAAAGCAGAGTTCCCATAGAGATTTGGTATAACAAAGTTGAAGATATTTTGAATGCATTCAAAGAGAACCTACAACAGACCCAAAATCAACAAAAAGATGTATGCTGCTCGCGATAGTTTGAACAGAACTTTCAAAGTAGAACACATGGTTTTTCTGAGGTATTACACCTTTAAAGGCACTATATGGTTATGACGCATTATCATTCATTGATTTTGATTCTTTCAGAAAGCAGAGTTCCCATAGAGATTTGGTATAACAAAGTTGAAGATATTTTGAATGCATTCAAAGAGAACCTACAACAGACCCAAAATCAGCAAAAAGATGTATGCTGCTCGCGATAGTTTGAACAGAACTTTCAAAGTAGAACACATGGTTTTTCTGAGGTTACAGCCTTTAGATAAGCTCCCCTCAAGGGCAGTGATGTGAAAAAGCTTAAGCCACACATTTATGAACCATATAAGATCATATGGAGGATAGAAGAGGTTGCATATGAGTTCAAACTACCGGAATAAAACAAAATTCACAAAATAATTTCATGTGTCATGCCTTAAGAGGGCTCTTGGACAATATGTCGAACCTACATTGGAGCTGCCACCACTCATGATGAAGGAAAACTGAAATTGGAGCTCATGAATAGATTGATATGAGAGAGAAGACTAATAAATAAAGTCATTCCAAAGTACTTGGTGAAATGGAAGAATCTTCACTCAAAGACAACATGAGAAGTGGAGATTTTTTATCATCCGAATTTGAAATCACTTGAGGGCAAGCAATTTTGAGAAGGGAGAACTCTCCCATCCCCTTTCTCCCACTAAATTTTCTATTATTAAACAAAAATAGTGTTTCTTTACATTGAAAGTATATTATATAGTATAAAGTAATAAAAACAATAATAAAATAAAAGATGGGAGTCAAACCTTCATTGGGCCATTGTGATTGCAGGCTTGTGCCTTCGCTGATCCAATGTGCTCGAGGTTTTGGGCCTCAGCTTTGTAATAAGGGAATGAGGGCCCCATTTGTGGCCTCACTTGTTCATACCTCCAGGTCAAAAGCATTTCACGTGGAGCCGAAGGGCGTGTCGTGCCAATGTCACCAGTCAAATTAAAAAGTAGCACTTACTTAAAAAAATAAAAATAAAAATAAAAGTTAATATAGTAAAATCAAAATAAAACAAAGCAAATTCAATTATGATGCCAAAATTAGGGTCATGGGTCCTAAACAAACAGGGTATAATTAAAATTTTCACTCGTTCATTTGGAAAGTGCTATTTTTCATTTTTGCAATTTACTTTTATGAGAAGAGCATCCAGACATTCAACAATGCTACCCCTTGATAGCTAGTTTAGAGGGAAATATGCGCGCTACAGAAAGGAACAAGCAAATCACATCAATCAGTACTCAAGATTAGAGTCCCCGCACTAGCCATCATTAGAGGTGATGCTCTAAATTTGGGCATTCCCATTGCAAACCAGCTGCAATTTTTGAATAATTCCATTAAATCTGGGCACATTTCACTACAGATCAGAATCCCAACAGGTGTGCAAGTCATCTGGAGCTGCTGGAAGGAGAATCATTTAGACATTGCTGTTGAAAACCAAGTTCACTGCTCATACCTGGTACATACTTATCACTGATCCATATTTGCAACAGCAACCAAGATTGATGTTGCTGTAGGTCTGCTACACCCCATCCACACCTACTTGGAGGCAAAGGAGATCCAGATTGCTACTACATGACCCAAGTTTTCATATCAAATCCCTTGTTTTATATATTGTAAGTGCATATTCATATTTGCCATAAGGTCAACAGCCTATATTGGTAACAAAAAGCATTAAATCAGAAATTGTTTATGGATATCATATAAGTGTATTATAAATTTATAAGCTCTAAAAATGATGTGATAATTCTGCCATCATTGGCAAGCTGATGATGTTTGGTCCATATAATCACAGAGTGAACTTGACTATTTTTTTCCCAATCTTTTCCACGAGCAATCGTCAAAAATTGGTGTTTCCCGCAAAAAACTGACATTGGATCATGAAATGATTTTGGCGCAGGTCAAACACAATTTTGACGTGTCAGATGTGATTTTGACTCAAAAATGATGCAATTTCAACTTAGGAAGAACATAATTTTGCTCCATAAAACCTCCGTTTACCCTTCTACACCACACACAACAGCAAAGAAACATTATATAGTGAAAGGGAAAGATTTTAGGTAATTATCAAATTGGTTGAGTTCTTCTTTTTACCTTTTTTATACAATTTCACCAAAAGAAAAAAGAAAAAAGAAAAAACTAAGCCTAAACACACTTTACGAATGATGGAAGACATAAATAAACTGATGACACAAACCAAAATTGAATTGATTCAATTTGCTAAATTTGTAAACTGATCAAAGTTTTAGTTGATTTACACTAATTTCAATCAAATTATTTTGAATATAGGTACTATGGTTTATAATTTAGGATCAAAATATTATTTAGCTGAAGGTTGATGGCATTCACATGATGAAGCAAAATAAAATGGCTCAACACGCCTCAACGATCTCGTATTTGTACAATACAACCTTTGGCTTTGCACAAGATATGTGGACAAATTAGAGCAGCATATTGATTTGGATGAGATTGATCCTTATAGTGACTAAACCGTGCAAGATGATGAACCCTCCTTGTTTACAGAGGACGAGATTATTGATTTTGAGGGGCAAGCTATAGAGGATGCGGTTAAAATAAAAGTAGGGGAAATTGAATTGTCATTTGATGACATTGATATGGAAAAGGCATCATTGCCATCTAGTAACAGGGTAAAGACAAGCAAGGAGCCACAACAAAGTGCAAGGTCCATACTCTCTCTCGCCCAACTTTTCACTCGAACAAGGAAGAGGAAATTGTAATATCTTGTTATTTTCAACTTCCCTAGATATGCAACTTATGATAATGATTTTTAAAAACACTCATCACAAAATTATATTAGTTATCAATCAGTAGCTAGCTATTATATCCAAATTTGCATCATAATTGTAACTCATGGAGCGTTTTATACAAACCCATTTACGTGTAGCTACCCTATACAAGAGAACGAGCCATAGGCTGAACCTCTTTCGCTAAGTGCCAAGTACTGGGGGGTATCAATTCTGCCAAATTCGCTTGGGGCACAATCTCAATCACATCCCTTATGATATCAGACACTTGCACTCATCCAGAATTGATCCCTGGTGGGCTCATTAACAACCATTCAACTTCACATGCAAATCAATGTCCCATTGACCATTTGATATATTTTGCAATTAAATTTTGCAAAAAAAAATTGTTAATTTTTTAGGATAGATGCAAATGTAATAGCACTCTATGTTGTATGTGTTTTCCAAATGCAAGAATCTCTCTTTCTTTTATATTGGGAAAGAGGCTAAGAGAGACATGTCCCTTCATGGGACATGTCTATTCAATATAATTTAATTAATCTTATAATGTTTCATCAATCAATTATTAATTTAGAATAATAGATTTAATATTGAATATTAAATCTCATATAATTAATAATAATATAATATATATTATTATTAATCAACTTATATTATATGTATTCTAAATGATCATACGACTGAAGCTACAAACATTAACACTCCCTCTTAGCTAGGGAGGATGACCAAACAGAATGTATAAGTTTTGCTAAGTTTTTGTCGAGTTGGAAAATTTGGGCTTGTTGGCTGCTCTCTGAGTCTGACTCTATGAACTATGTGTTGATGTGAGTTTTGTATCACTACATAACATATAGGATTAAACGCTTGATACGGGGTATCAAACACTCAACCCTCTCTTGAAAAGCATATACTCACAAAGGATGTGAGGAAACACTCCAAGGTTC
>MU227110.1:245938-271111 GCA_018584345.1 Thuja plicata
AATCCGCCACCACCATGAACATCATGTTCATGGCTCCACAAAATCAGAACCTCATAAAACATACAACTTCCAACATTTCAATCAAAGTTTATGCAACTATCAACTTCACTTCGCTGTCACCCATGGACTAGATTTCAAGCACCTGCAAAAATTTCAGAGGGGGTCCCCAAATTGGGGCGAGTTGTGAAGACCTCACAACACTATGTTTTTGTCTTCCAAAACTATTTAACATCATCAATCAAGAAAACAGTGTCGCTTTTGTCCCCTTCCATAGCCAACATCACTTGCCAAGCTGGTGATGCCTATTTTGACATTGATTTTAAAGGTTTAAACTTCAGACCCATATTTATAGATTGCTATTCCGTTTTCAAAGTAGATATCCACGATATGCTATGCCTGTGTGAACTTCTACCCTTCAAGGATTAGAGGAAGAAATACTAGTTATTGTTTGTTCAACAAATCATAGTCCGAATTCAAGGTTTTTTTGGTTGTACACACCTACAACATACTATATAGCCTAAGAAGGGTAATAGATGACTTCCAAAGACTAGCACCTTAGCAAAGCTCAGTCATCAACCAAAACTGATCTCCAACAACCATGGCACTTTTTTCTACTATGCTTAGCCTACAATCAGCCCCACATTTGCTGCAGCTAGCTTATTAGACCTATCAGTATCGTACAACACCATACCAGCTAGTTCATATAATCCAACAGCAGTCTGATTTTGTTCCAACAGCCACCAATATTCCAAATATGCACAACATTGTAATGTCCCCTTTTGGGATAACCTTAAATCTTGCCCTAAAAATCACAAGTTCAGTTAAATCAGAAATATAGCTCATTAAGATACAACTTACCAATTAAAATTTGTCTCTCCAACATAAATTTTGGTTTAGCACCTGCAATAATGTTAGTCAACATTTGAAATGTAATGCATAAGATCAATTATTTCCATAAGGCTACGAATCCAACATCATATTTAATCAATTGCATTAACAATCAAATACATATTTAATTTAAATAACCTCCCTTATTGGGATCTAATCAACAGTTGTATTTCCATGAACCAGCCTTCGTAGCAAATGGAGAGGAAAGCACAATTGAGCACCTAGAACCATTTGCCACAGCTAACCCAAGGGCGCGAAGAATCCAACCAAGACAATTCCATCCAACTTGGGGTCGTCTACATAGAGGGGGAACCCATATCTGCTCTCCTAATTGTGGCTCCACAATAGGGCACCCAGAACGTTTGCCACAACTAACCCTAAGGGCGTGGAGCATCAAACAAAGGAGAACTTGACCCTGTGCCTCACAAGTGGTACAAACATCCAAGACAATTCCATCCAACTCAGGGTGGTGTACTTAGAAGGGGAACCCGTATCTGCCCTCCCTATTGAGGTTCCTTTCTAATCCTTATATGATTGCTTGTAGGAGAGAAATAAAGATTAAATCAATAAGAGTCTAAGCAGCACTTATCATTACTGATCATATCTATGATACATAAGGGATTATTTAGACAATGTACTTAATCATGTTGCGTACCAGTTATCTGTTAATTCCACAGCTATCTTTGCTGAGTGCTATTTATAATTCTAAAGGTCTGATCTTGTTTGATAAGTGCAGAATATATATATATATATATATATATATATATATATATATCTTAGTCAATCTGCTATTTCTAGCTTTAGTTGATCTGATCTGATTCAATTCCTTCATAAATGCTGATTCTCTGTATTAAAACTTCTGATCTGATTCCATGTAATAATCAGAATTAGACCACCTTATCCCAGATCAAAATACTTATTCTATTCTCATTCCATGTTACATAAACATCCTAATTTCAGGCTGGTAATATTAGATTAGGTTCTGTGGTTGATTTCTTTATTTTCTGATATCTTCTTTTCCATTTCTATTCCAAATTGATCTCCTCCTTTTTTCCAATTGATCTCCTCCTTTTTTCCCATCAAGTCAGGCATTCCACTTTCTTTTTTATACCTTTCATTGGGAGGGGAAAGAAGGGTCACTACTCTTACTTTGAAGAGTGTCTTCAACACACCCGCTGACCTTCCATGACCCCCAATGCCTTTTGATAACACACACTACCTTTGATTAATAATTACAAACTCCAGTCAGCCGCCTTATTTGGTTTCGTGCACCTTGGACAGCCCTTAATAAAAAGCTTGTATATTTTACATCATTGAGTCGGCCTCCCTTGGTGAGCTGCTTGTTGGTTCCCAAAACCATAGATTAGAAATCCAAGAGCTTTGTCACTTCTCCGATAAGATTACTTAATCAGTTCTGGCCAACAAACAGGAATGATCAAAATTCCCCTGCACTTCAGGCTTCGCTACACCTAGGCGGGTAAATCTTCACTTCGAACCTGATCACCTTGCTCAAAGCTTTTATATAGCGAATTCAAACTTTGTGAGTTGTAAGTTGGCAAAATCCTCAAAACTCGATCAATATAAAGTTATGTGATTGCTTGAAATGATTAAATGTTTTATATAAGATTATCAATAATTGATTAGATGCTTGTAAGAAGGAGGATATAGATTTCTGATTCAACTATAAATCCAATAACTATATTTCAATGATCTTTAAAAGACCAGTGCCTCTAATTATCCGGGCAATAGAGTCAATTACAACAAGGATTATTACGTACAACTTTATGAGACAATATTAATTTAAATATCATCAGTTACGCTCTGCAAAAGACAAATCTTATATGCAATTCTCTATTAGTCCAAAAGGAATTTAATTTCTCCGACTAGAAATCCGATTAGACAGAGATAAGGAAACACATATATATTTCACACTATCTTGATTGTCGAACAAAGAATGCAGGAAAAATACAATGCATAAGCTTTATCGGAATAATTTAATAATCGCCTTATTAATCATAAAGGACGAATCAAAATTATAATTTGTACTCTGCCTTGAAATAAAACAAATAAAGATCTTTTATTTATCATCAAAATATAATATATATTACTTCATATTAAAGTCATATTTTAATGCCCTTATCACTCCTTACAAGAATATGAAAAAATGTTTCTTCCTTTTCTATCGGATGATACAATCCTTATTTATATTTGATTTTACAAAGTGACGCTTCTTTTCAATATCAAAAGTCACGTCCCCTTTATTAAACAAGCTAAAGGTTTTGTATTTTAACTAATATAATCTCATACTACCCTGATAATATTATTCATAATACCTATCGGCATAACTTAGCAAAATCGGGGCAACATTCTAAATATCACTCCGACACCCGATGATCTTACATTACGCGTGGTCCCACCAATTATATTCATCGGCATAACTTGTTTATTAACGGAATCTAGTAGAAAGTCATCCTCGCCGATCGCCGATGGGATTAGTGTTGCGCTGTGGAAAATATAATGATCACTGCTTCGTTCTGATTCGAAGGATATGAATGGACACGCAAGTTTACACCCTTTCTTTCTTCCAAGTCATCGCTCGTCTCTAACTTGTTGCTTTCCTTTCTTTGGCAATAATGATTCTGATACATTTGTGTCTACTTGCTTCACGCGAGCAATCCAGCCTGGCTGTTTCGAAACTCTTCTCTATCGCCAGAGATACACTGTGTTCAGACTCCATGTATATCCTTTAGAGAATTTTTGAATGCACTCTATACACGATGGCTATGCAAGCCACTCGATTTAAAATTGTTCCAAATGACGGCACCCAACTTTAACTAGTCTTTGTTTCGTATCCCAAGTTTGGCGATATCTCCAGGCATTTTAGCAAGGAGGCATTTCCCGTGAATTTTGTCTTCAATTCAAACGGCACCAAGAATGTCCTACAGCATCCTCGTCCCTTTTACTGGCATCTCGATGACTTCCTTAAGACTCACAACGTTGTCATAATCATATATCGAGCCACTTCGGTAGTCCCTGGTTTTTGTATTTGCCGTAATCTTCTATCACACCCGATTTCCATACAATCGCAACTTGTTTTGAATGCTTCATATATTTTATTGGGCCTTTTAGAATTCTCAATTTTAATCTCTATCATTCATCGTTTCATCTATAGGCTTCTCATGTCTCAACGAATTCAAAAAACCACCCATCTATAAATTGTGGTAAACTGTGAATATGCTCATCTCCAGGTAAAGGATATCTCCTCCCTAAGTGGTTGTAGTATGTGATGTCCAATACTGTAGCGATATTCTTGATAGACGATATTCCTTGTCTTGCTTTGTGTGTTGGCAAGTTTAATGTCTCTGCAATTGATTTCTATCTCTCCCAGCACATGATACCTAACAGGGTAGTGATGTGTCTAGATAATCTTCAAGCACGGTGCCTGTGGAAAAGTCCCAATGTGATTACAGAGTCCCAACATCCTAATTCCAAGCTTGAATGCTGACTCCTGATGACTCCTTTTTTTTGCTTTCAATCTAACGTGTTGTGTTCATCACTGTATTTTTCTTCATTTGACATTCCTCAGATTTCTTAACGGAAACACAATATATACTTCACAAAATCATTCTTTACCATTGACTTTATTCAAATATGTATGCACTATGTTTGACGTTGCTGCTTCTGTGATAAATATGTGTTTTGTAATCATTCTCTTCTATATCGTGAATCATGTCCATCTTAATATTAGGCTGAAGAGAACAAATCTGTGAAGATATTGATCTTTAGTATAACTCAAGTCAAAAAAAATGAGAAAATGCTCAAATAGAGGCTGAAAAAATTAAGGCTCCATCACCGCTGACCTGAAATCACTTCTTATTTATTATATTTTCCTCTGGTCGGCGCTAAGCATTGTATTAACCTAGGTCAGCTTTCATTCCTCTAGTCGCTCATGCTTTTAGTGCTGCAATTTGTATTTACAAAGCCCAAATCTTAGGCAGGGCATGACAAACATACAGTAGTACAACAGCCTGTGAAAAGGCATTTCTCATTGTAAAATCTAAAAATTGCTTTCCATCAGTGTATTAGATTATTGTAACTTTTCAGCAGTTACAATTAATGTAAATCAGATCTAAGGATTTCGTCATTCAATCTCATGTTGTTGCTATTTGATATTTTGTTTATAGTTATACCCTATTATGCATGAATTGGAAACACCAAATTTGCATGTTTGAAAAAGAAAATTTGAAAATACATTTAGTGTTATCATAGATTTGATATTACCAGCCTTCAAGGTTACATCTAACATTTAATACAGTCAGGTAAAAAGGAATTCAGGTTTTATCAAAGGCAATGAAGAAATTTACAGTCTGGGTGAAAAAACAGGGAAAGCTAGAGAGGACAAAGAAAGGAGAATACCTGACAATGAAGTGAATTCTTTGGATGAAACCATCAACCAAAGGCACAAAGAATTGACAAGCACAATGAGAGACAGTCCATGGCAAAGTTAATACAAGCCTTGCAGAATATGAATCAAGCAATATGTGATGAAATGAGAGTTTTGTGATCAAAGGATGAAAAATGGTTCAAGGAGAGCAATGAGACTCCCACAAGATCGGCCCCAGAAAGACATACAGCGTTACTTGGGTAGATTACAATTCCTACATATAATGAATCCAACAAATGTTCTGCCAAATCTTGGTGCAAAAGCTAGAGACCTACTTTATGAAGAAGAGGCAATAAAGTTCACTAACTTCCACTTAGAAGGATTACACACAAGTGGTCGTATAAAAGTATGACCACCCAAGGACAACTTCATTTTCACATTGGAAATATTTAACCAAAGGCTGACAGAAAGGATCCAGAGATTCATTTCCAAGAGTTGGCTTAGTTTAAGCAATATGGAACAATGGACAGCTATGTTGCAGAATTTCAAAGATTATCAATAATGGTTCCCGATGTTTTATAGAAAGACTCATTTTCCTATTGTGGAAATATTAACTAAATTTCTTCAAGGTTTGGTAAAATCCTTTGCTCCATCTTTACAGAAAGCCACTCATTCATTAGTTTTAAGGACGGATGCCAATATCAACCACTGTCAATAAAAAAGAATCAGTTCTTGAGGCATCTGTTCTACGGCACTTTACATTCTTGCAAATGGCTTTGCTCCAATTTAAAAACATAATTTCCATTCATTTTAACAGTGTGTTGCACTGAATTGCATGCCATCTATAAGATTTTACTAAAAAGGAAATACTTTAGAAGCAAATAAAAATTTAAAGCAGAACTTGTAATACAATAAAAGTCATAGAATTCAGAAAAATGTGAAATAAGTGAACATAAACCTTGAGTTGTGCTGGGTCAGAAACACCAAGCAAACGCTGAATAAATGTGTTCATTGCATCCAATGCATCCTCTCCTGCACTGCTAGTCAGTTCCTGCATTAAAGAAATAAATTCGTTTGTACTTCATGCAGAAATGCAGCCAATCTACACCTTCTTCTCTACTAAGTACTAGCATAAATAAATCTATCCAAAAATTGCCAAGATATTAGTTTGAAGCTATTTTATTTACTTAAATACTATTTTCTTTTACTTTGGAACTATCTTACTAACTACATGTGTACACCTAAATTTCTTTCTATCTACATTGTTTACTTACTTTTATTGTGTAATACACTTATTTTACTTCTGTATGTAACTTTTATTTTTACTTTCGGAAAAGTTAAATTCATTATTTGGTACTTCTAATTTTTTATATTTTTTAAATTATTATAATTTAGAAAATTTACAAAATATTTTTACAAAAGGGATTAATTTTTCTTAACATCTATTCAGTGTAACATGGGCACTGGGGGACGTCGGGACGGGTTTCCGGGATGGGGGGACAAAGGGCTTCAATTTCGGGACGGCGGGGGGGGTGTTGTAATATACTATACATATAGCACTTGAAATGCTAGTTATGAAATGATGTATAACAGTATAAGAACTAATAATACCAAATACTTGAACATAGCGAAATTGCAACATGAACCATTGAACATTCAACATACCTAATACAGAATATCGAATTACCAATTACTATTAGAAATTCAAATTATCAGCAAATAGAACATTCTGATTTATCTTCTATCAAAATTATCATAAAGATGATTACAATGAGTAGCATGATATCAAAACAAGTACAAAATCATGTCAAAATGTAGTTAAGGAAGGCCTTTAATCCTCCCCCAAGGCAAACTCCTCATCACTAGAACTACTAGACTCCTCACGGTCAAGATCCTCCAAAGGAACACCAACCAGCCCTACATTTGTAGCTGCTGAAGTTTCATCCTCATCAATCTGAGATGGCTTAAATTAAAGTTCCTTTAAAAAATTAAATTAAAATCCCTTTTGACATTGTCCAACGACAGGAGACGTGCAAACATCCCCAAGGAACACCAACCAGCCCTACATCTGTAGCTGCTGCAGTCTCATCCTCATCAATCTGAGATGGCTTAAATTAAAATCCCTTAAAAAATTAGATTAAAATCCCTTTTGACGTCGTTCGGCAACAGGGGACGTGTTGGCGTCCCCAAGATAGCCGAGGGATCCCTGGGCATCCCCCAGACGTACCGAGAACGTCTGCACGTCCCCACGTCCCGGGGCCATTCCGGTGGCATCTCGGTGCCATTCCGACAGCATTCTAGTGGTGGGAAGGCGGTGGTGGGGGACTTGGAAACGCCAAGTCCCCGCCCTGGGGACGTCCCCGACCCAGGTGTGGAGGGGTTTAGGGGGGGGACACGTCCCCGTGTTGCATTGCATCTACTACAAAAATTTTAAAAATATTTTGATAAATTTTAATTATGAAATAGTAGATTAATTATCAAATTTTATTTTTGTTTCTCTATTTTTAGTAAAATATTTCATTTGTAAATAAGAAATAATATTTATACATCTATCTAAAAAATTAATATAATTTCAAATTTTTGTTAATGTTGGATAACTAAATTATTTAATTGAAGTTAACAAATCAATTTTTTATTAAATTATTTCAAATAAAAAAATAAAAAATAATTTCTTAAAACTTCTTTTATTGATTAGAAATTTTATCTCAAACTAACGAATCAAAATCTGCCCCTCTGACAAAATTGTAAAATAACATTCTCAAAGATTAAAACAGATACAATGGAGAAGTAGATAGAGTTGAAGAGCATATCTTTGATTTTATGTGCTGCTTATTTTAGAAAGACAGTTTATTATTGAATATTAATATTTTATGAGTAAATGTCTATCAAATGTAAGAGTTTATTATTGAATATTAATATTTTATGTGTAAATGTCTATAAAATGTAAGACAAAATATTTAATTAACACATTCACCCCATTCACTCCACCCTTACTGCCCTTGTAGAATGCCTCTCAGCATTAAAAAAAAGTTGCATGCAAATCTACCAATCAGAACGGTTCCAATTAATAGTTAAAAACTAAACATTGCAATACAAGAAGACAGTTCCTGTGAGAAAAAAAATAATAGATAAATCTCTCATACCAAACATGCCCAATGAAGTCTAACTGTTCATTTCCATTTATTGAATTTGAATCTGTAGTGTTTAACAATATGTGGGATAGCATTATCTGTGCCTTAAAAGCTGTTAATGTAACATGTTAAATAAAAGTTGACTATTATAAGTACATATAATAACCCACTAGCGGTTATATGTCTAAAATTAGATGATATATGAATTGTAGAATCTGAAATGGTAATTCAATGTACTAACAATGGTGATTGAAAGCTCCATTTCAAGGAATTACAAACACAATGTTTCTCAAGTTAAACGGAGATAGAAAGAATCTAAACTAATGGCACAGATCCCAAGGCACTCATCTGCAGAAAAAACCCTCTGAATTTTTTTATGAAAACATAGAAAAAAATACATTTCTGATAAAAGAACACGTTTTTTGAATTAAAAAATGTAAAAAAAAAATCTTCAGGAAAACCTAAGGTGGAAATGGCAGAAACCCTAGGTGCTAAAAATGCCAGATGATTTTTTGTTTAAAAAAATCGTAAAAAATTTGAAAATAAATGCTAGGACGGAAAAGGAAGCCCTTGCCGCTGTCCTAGATCGCTGAAATTCAGAAAACCGAGAAAGAAAAAATCGCGAGTTTCTCCAGTGCTACCGAGCAGAGAGAAAAGGCGCTTAGAACTGAAACACGGGTTTCAAAATGCTCAAAGGCGGGCCGTCTACTGCCTGCAAAGGCAACAAAGAAGAAAAAGAAGGTGCACGGAACAAAGGAGACGAGACTTCTGAAGTCGCGATTTTAAAAATAAAAGAAGAAAAAAGAATACGGGGTCGTGGTGGAAGAACCCTGTCCGCGGGATATGTAGGAAAAAAAATGCGAGTTTGAAGCTCGCGATTTGCATAAATCTGCAGAGGTTTTTGATCTCAGAAAACCCTCAAATCTTCTGAAAGAAAAATGCCCACGAAAAGACTTTCGATTTTTGTTGGAAAAAAACTGATAAAAATCTTCTGCAAAAAAAATTTCAAGATCACCCAGAATTTTTTTATTAAAAGAATTTGCCGAAAAAATATTAATGCCTCTGATACCATGAAATGGTAATTCGATGTATTAACAAAGGAAGTACAAACATGATGTTTCTGAAAGAAACAATCATTAACTAAACGAAAATAGAAAGAATCTAAACTTGACTAAACATATATTAAGTGACTGTTAAATAATTAACTATGACAATATTAATCTAATAGAATCAAACCTCAATAACGTGACTCGATTCTGTTTCACCGTTTAGTTTTACAATGTCAATATTTTATAAGCATGTAGGGTTGAGGTTTGAGTTTAGGTTTGAACATCAGCAGAGAGAAGGAAGATGGTGCCTAAGGTTTGGACATATGTAGAGTAGAGAATGCAGCTTTGGAGTCCAAGATAGGTTTTGTATTCTTGTATTGCTGGAGTTCCTTTCTAATTTTAGTATTTCAAATTTGTGAATTTGCTTATGGACTTAATATTTTTGGCAAGTAAAACAGAAAAACTTCAAGTGAGAAGTATTTTAAAATGCAAGGTCAAAATTTTAGTAATGCAATGTATTGTTGGATTTGAATGATTTTATAAAAAATGAACATTATCTATGGTATGCAAATATATAATCAAAAGAATGTTAAAAAAGACCTTTGTAAAATATCACTTTTAGGAGTTTGCATGTAATGTCCCCTAGTTTGTTAACTTGGAATACTAGGACAACTACTTCAACTTCTCTCACTCACTTTGTCGAATTTCCGCTTCTTGAACTAAGTAATAGAAATTTTACCAAATCTCAACTGCTAATTCAGAGTGAATCAACAATATATGTCTGTAATACGATAAGGACCTCACTATCTCTAATAGTGATGGCAAATATATTGATACTTGGAACTATGATCTTGCTATCACTTATAGTGACAGATTTGCTGCGTCATATAATTGTGTACAATGATGCCCCTTCTGATATATAGATAATATTCCTGCAATTGTTATGTCTAGCTTGTAAAAACTGGTTTTACTATTTCTGATACAGTACCATTTCTGATTTAGTAATTTAAATATGCAAATGAAGAATTGTAACTTTAAGTAATGTGCTAGTATTCTGATCTGTGCTTATACTCTTAAATCTGTGAACAACAGGTGTTTCCTCTTAGCAGTTTCCAAATATGAGTAATATTATAATATATCTATAAAGGGTTGTCCAACCTAATTACGCCAGGTTATTCTTAATATGCTGTTTCAGATTGATGTCTTTCCTCCCTTTTCCATTATTCTTTTACTTCCTCCTGGAGTTTGAACTCTGTTTCCACCATATGGAAATTGCTGACTGTAAATTGCACATTGACTGTATTTATCTCTTCATTGTATTTGAATATTGAAAGACTAGTTGGGATGTTTAGATGCTGATGGTTATTTTAAATCTTATTATTGCTGACTACTTCTATTCGATGCTGAATCTTGATGCTTGGTATTTATTCCCTACGATGTATGGGATATGTTCCTTATTTTCTTAGTATATTGGCTGTTCCATTGATAAATGGAAATTATTCTTGAACGGTAGGATGCTTGATGCGTCCTTTTCTGTCATGATTTATTCTGTCTATTCTCCTCCGCTGATGGAGTTGGTTTCTCCAATTGCCCCCTTCAAAACTTGTCAGGTACCATTCTTAGTTTGTATACGGTTACCCTCTGAATGGGTGAATTACTGACTGCATCCTCAGAGAAAGCTGATTGCGTGGATATGATTTTTCTGACTATTAAATATCAGCGGCTGAGTATGTATTTGACTGGATGTATTATTTTTATATCCCTCCCAAATTGAAGTTTGATTTCCCACTATATATCCTTACGGGGGAATAGGGAGACACGACTCCTAAATTAGTAATTGTTATTAATAAATAACATATTATTATATATAATATACTATTAATATTATATATTGTTGATTATTATTATTATATTACTATTATAACATATTAATAATTTATCATTAATTATTATTATATAATTCATTAATATTATATTATTATTTTTATATATTGTTAATTATTATGGTATAATATTAATAATAGATTATATAATACTATTATTTTACTATTTATTTATTTAAATACTATCCTATATTCCTAATCTATTGTTATTATTATTATGAAATGATATTATATTAATTATTATATCTTTATTTATAATTTTATATTATGATATAATACTAAATATTATATTATTTTCATTTATTAACATATAATATAATATTATACTATATTGTTTAATATATTATATTCTTTCATTACTATATTAATAATATAATTAATTTAATAATAAATTATATTCTAACTAATTATTATTTATTCTGCTTGTCGCAAGCAATGTCAATTTTTATACCAAATCTCCAATGCGAGTAGCTTCTACCACACCAATCTTGCAAATCAAAAACTCCGATTTATGAATTGCAAGGTTTGTAATCCAGTTCTTTCTTTACTCTGAGATAAGGAGCAAGGTTATATCATCAAGTTGATTTGGATTGACCCAATATAATAACTTGTCCCCATTTATGATCTCCAATATATCTTCGAGTCATTCTAGCTTATATTCTAGATCAACCAAAGAAGAACCACACATGGAGCATACACTTGGACATAAGAAATATACGTGAATATATGAAAACACAAGGTATACACATAAATGCATGAAGACGCAAAGCATACGTGGAGTAGACACATGAATGCATGAAGACACGAAGCATACACAAAGTAGACACACAAAACATAGTGCAAGCACATGAATATATGTATACATGGTTTAGTTTGTTCATAAGAGGTAGGGGCGTCCAACCAGGACCAGAACCATCTCTTAGAGCAATCAATCCACAAGAGGCAGAAGCGTCCAACCAGGACCAAAACCATCTCTTGGAGAAACAAATTCACGAGAGGTAGGAGCGTCCAACCAAGACCAGAACCATCTCTTGGAGTAACAATTCCACAAGAGGTAGGAACGTCCAACCAGGACTAGAACCATCTCTTGGAGTAACAATTCCGCAAGAGGTAGGAGCGTCCAACTAGGACCAAAACCATCTCTTGGAGTAACAATTCCACAATAGGTAGGAGCGTCCAACCAGGACCAAAACCATCTCTTGGAGTAGCAATCCTTCACAAATAGTGCCTTTGTATGATGTAACCCATGCCCATTCCACCACAGGCCATATCTAGTGCCTTTGTATGATGTAGCATAGTCCATTCCACCGCAGGCCTTATATAGTGCCTTTGTATGATGTAGCTCATGCCCATTCCACTGTAGGACTCTTGCCTTTGTATGATGTAGCATGGCCCATTCCACTGCAGGACTTATCCCTTGCCTTTGTATGATGTAGCATGGCCCATTCCACCGCAGGCCTTATTCCTTCCCTTTGTATGATGTAGCTCACGCCCATTCCACCGCAGGATTCTTGCCTTTGTATGATGTAGCATGGCCCATTCCACCACAAGCTTATCCTTGGCCTTTGTATGATGTAGCACAGCCCATTTCACCGCAGAGCTTATTTATCTTGCGAGGAAGTAGTCTTTAGCAAGGGATACATATAGTATTCTACCCAAATTAGCCATCTCATCACAGACTGATACATCTATTACAGTAGGATGCAGAGTCCGATCCTTCATATAGAACTTAAGATAATAACATGGAATGCAATGCTTTTATATATTTCAAGTATATATACAAATTGAGATTAGGTAATTTTCTGGTGTTTATGTTAATGATCTGCAAGTGATGGACACACCCATATAATCTCAGATTTATATATTCATATCTATATCAGATAGGGCTTACCTCTGACTCTGTTCTGTGTTTCAGAATTCGTAGGTTTTCCTGGAAATGGTCTGGTTCGATCTTCTCTCCTGTTTGCTCATAACAAGGACTTTCCTTATTTCCTATACATTCAATCGTTTGTGTGCTGCTGTTTCATGTATGATGTTTGTTGTGGGTTTTGTTTACTTCTGATTGGAGGAATTGAACCTTGTAAATATTTTTTTTATTCCCCTCAGGCTGGCAGGAACATGCTCTGATACCACTTGCAATGTCCCCTAGTTTGTTAACTTGGAATACTAGGACAACTACTTCAACTTCTCTCACTCACTTTGTCGAATTTCCGCTTCTTGAACTAAGTAATAGAAATTATACCAAATCTCAACTGCTAATTCAGAGTGAATCAACAATATATGTATGTAATACAATAAGGACCTCACTGTCTCTAATAGTGATGGCAAATATATTGATACTTGGGACTATGATCTTGCTATCACTTATAGTGACAGATTTGCTGCTTCATATAATTATGTACAATGATGCCCCTTCTGATATATAGATAATATTCCTGCAATTGTTATGTCTAGCTTGTAAAAACTGGTTTTACTATTTCTGATACAGTACCATTTCTGATTTAGTAATTTAAACATGCAAATGAAGAATTGTAACTTTAGGTAATATGTTACTATTCTGATCTGTGCTTATACTCTTCAATCTGTGAACAACAGGTGTTTCCTCTTAGCAGTTTCCAAATATGAGTAATACATCTATAAAGGGTTCTCCAACCTAATTACGCCAGGTTATTCTTAATATGCCGTTTCCAATTGATGTCTTTCCTCCCTTTTTCATTATTCTTTTACTTCCTCCTGGAGTTTGAACTCTGTTTCCACCATATGGAAATTGCTGACTGTAAATTGAACATTGACTGTATTTATCTCTTCATTGTATCTGAATATTGAAAGACTGGTTTGGATGTTTAGATGCTGATGGTTATTTTAAATCTTATTATTGCTGACTGTACTTCTATTCAATGCTGAATCTTGATGCTTGGTATTTATTCCCTACGATGTAAGGGATATGTTCCTTGTTTTCTTAGTATATTGGCTGTAAACGGAAATTAGTCTTGAACGGTAGGATGCTTGATGCGTCCTTTTCTGTCATGATTTATTCTGTCTATTCTCCTCCGCTGATGGAGTTGGTTTATCCAATTGCCCCCTTCAATCCTTGTCCGTTGCCATTCTTAGTTTGTATACGGTTACCCTCTGAATGGGTGAATTGCTGACTTCATCCTCAGAGAAGGCTGATTGCATGGATATGATTTTTCTAACTGTATTAAATATCAGTGGCTGAGTATGTATTTGACTGGATGTATTATTTTTATATCCCTCCCAAATTGAAGTTTGATTTCCCACTATGTATCCTTATGGGGGAATAGGGAGAGACACGACTCTCCTAAATTAGTATTTGTTATTAATAAATAACATATTATTATATATAATATACTATTAATATTATATATCGTTGATTTTTTTATTTTTTTTGGCTAAGTAATAGTTGATTTCTATTAAGGAAATAAAGATTTACAAAGAGTTCAGATAGCTACTTTCATGTAGCAGAAAATATACATCCTTCTACTAGAACTACCCAAATAAGACCATCCCCAAATTCATCACCCTTACAACAGCGGGCATCCCACTACAACCTAAAGCTTGCTTCATCACCCATATCAAAGCCAGTTCTCAAAATATAAGCAAGAGATAATGCAAAGCTTACAGACTGTGATTAAAAACAACAGAGACGAAATATATCTTAAACTTACAGCAAAGGGGAAGGCAAAAAACCAGGCATCATCCATGAAGAATTATGCTAAATATTTGCTTTGGCCTCCATGCGAGCATTTTTAGGAACTCTGGTTCTGGGTTTGCATGGCACGGCTTCTGGAAAAGCTCTCTCAGCTTCCCTCGCCTCGAACTCGTGCCTTCTAATCTCAAATTTCATTGCCTCCCACTCATACAAAATCTGTAATTTGTATTCTTCTCTGTCATCTTTGCCAACCCAACGCACAAAAGGAATAATTCCAAATTCCTTCGCCTCCTCATCATCCGCTATGCATTCAGAAATATCAGTTCTGATTCCTAGCACTGCCCATTCTAAAATTGATTACAGCCCCAGCAGTAGGTCTTCTGCAAACAAAGACTGCACCACCCAGCGGACTGTATCTGTGCTTTCTCTCAGCTCCAAGCCCCAAGCCCCAAGCTACAATCATGGAGATAACGTAGAGATTATTCCTCCGCCTCAGTTTATATTCCTGTAATTTTGGCCCAAGAACCCCAAGCACAGCATTCACCATTTTCTCTGTTTTTATCTTTAACAGCCCAGTAATTCTCTCCTTTCTCACCGGCCCCAGGAAGGATTTCATCTGCCTCTTTGAGTCAACTGTGAAATTTGCATCCATATTGCACCAACGCACTAAAAACCTACACAATACAAAGATAAAAAACAAAGTGTCGAAGCACAAAACCATATGACTTAGAAATAAAGAGGTTGTGGCAAAGGGAAGTCTGAAAACGTGCCACCTTTCAATTCATCTTCTCATTTTGTCTAAAGTCAGGTCTTTAATCATAATGTTAAGCGGGCAGGTCTTTTCATACACTTTCCCACACTTCCGCTCATGTAGCATTCTGTCGAAACCCTTGCTTGGATTGCATCATTAAAACGTAGGCCCAAATTGCAATTTACGGAACCCGATGCATGATTTATCATCATTCCAGCCACCTCAGCATTCCGAAGCGACTCAAAGTAATTAAAGTGGTGATTTATCTTCTGCCTTAAGCCATCAGCATATTTAAACCAAAAACTAGCCGTTGGTTTCAAGTTTTTCAAATCTTACTTCCCCAATCTTGTCGAAAGACAGTGCCCATTTAGAAAGAACATTTGCTTCAAAAATTCCTTCACGACAAATATGGCTAATTTCAAAATCCTCCAAATTTCTTAAATAATCCATAATTGCCTCGATTAAGGGTTGGAGATGTCATGCCTCTGTGCCCCCATTTTTTATAGCATTTACAAGGATAAGGGAGTCACCTTCAAGGTGAATTTTGTTGTAGCCCAATGAAACTCCCAACTTAATTGCTAACAATGCAGCACTGCCCTCAGCCACATTATTTGTTCCAAGACATAATCTCTGAGCTCCATAAGCTAAAGTGTTACCTGTGTGGTCTCTGAAGATAACTCCAGCTCCGGATGGTCCTAGGTTGCCCTTGGAGGCCCCATCAAAATTTATTTTAATCCAACCTTCTTCAGGTCAGATCCATTTCACTATTGATCTATCCACCTTATTATGCCCAATAATACATGCTGCCCCGCATCTGCTATTCATACCCGGCCAAACAGCTTGTAATTTTTGATCTGATAAAGTGAAAGGGATCCATGTGGGCAGTCTAGAAGTGGCCGCACTTGTGACTTCCTCTATGGAGTGATTGATTATGTGAATCAAGCTCTCAATATCTTCATACTTGTCTTGAAAAATTCTCCTTTTCCTTTCCTTCCATAATTCCCAAATTAAAATTGAAGGACTAACAACCCACAGCTAAGAGAATAAAGATTTCTTTGGAGATATAGGCCAACAATCAAAAACTGCTCTCAGGGTATTAGGTAAAGGACCTTGCCATCCTAGTTTTACTTTAAGCATATCCCAATATTGAACTGCAAATTGACAATTCAAGAGTAAGTGATTAGCATCCTCTTCAACTTCCTCACACAAAAAACATCTAGTAGGGCCATAAACTCCAAAAAAATTCCTTCTATCCCCAGTTAAAATCCTACCTTTTACTACTAACCACGCAAAGGCCCCCGCTTTTGGTAGACAATCCTTGCCCCAACATAGCTTAACTGGCCATTTATCTTCCCCTCCACGCCTTTCCAAAATCTGATAACCCACTTTGTCTGAATACTTACCGCTTTTAGCTACACACCAAATCACCTTATCCTCCCTTTGTGTGATAAGAATGCTCCTAGTGTCAAAAATCCCCTGCATGGTTTGTTTTTGTTGATCACTCAAATTAAGATTGTCCAGGTTTCTCCAAGCCCATTCTCCTGACCAAACTGTCCCTGCTTCAACTCCACATAGTTACACACTTGTTCACCCCAATTATGTAGAAAAAAATTCCTTAAATCATGGTATTCGGGGATAGAGGATAACATCATATGCCCATTCCAGGAGTCATCCCAAAATTTGGATTTCTGTTCATAACCAATTTGCCGAGAAATGTGTCGAATAATGACTGGTCTGCAATTTATAATGAAATTCCAAATTGCAGAGCCTTTTGGAGGGTTTTGAGTGGTTAAGATCCTACTGTTTTCCATAGTGTCTAGATACTTTGCGTTGATAATTTTGACCCATAGCAAATTAGGGTCTTGGTAGATGCTCCAGACCAATTTAGCTCCGAGAGCCTCATTCATGAAAGTCCAGTCCCTTAACCCCACACCACCGTGATCTTTGGATTTACAAATCTTATTCCATGCCACCAGTGGGCATTTCTCCTCTTCACTAGTCTCATTCCAAAGGAATTTCCTCATCCTTTGCTCCACTGTATGTATAACTTTTCTTGGGATCTTCAAACACATCATTGAAAAAACTGGAATTGCAGAGAATAATGATTTCAATAATAGGATCCTTCCAGCAGATGTAAGCCATCTACTCTTCTACCCCTCCATTCTCTTAATGCAATTATCAACTAAGCCTTTCCATAGGCTGGCCTTAGATGCCCCTCCAAATTGTGGTATACCTAAATATTTGCTCGGTAATTTCCCTGCCCTTATGCCCAGAATATTACAAAGTTCCCTCTGTTTCCGAGTGTTAGTATTGAAAAAATAGACTTGCGATTTGTGCCAGTTTATGCACTATCATGAGGCTCTGCTATAGGTGTCAATGGTTGATTTGATTACTCTGGCCTCCTGTGGTGAAGCCTCTCCCATAAGGTTTGTGTCATGAGCGAATTGGAGGTGTGATTGGGTCTAAACCATTTGTAATCTTTACACCTTTCCATTGCCCCTCCTGCCTTTTTATACTAATTAAACGACCTAAAGCCTCTGCTATTATAATGAAGAGAAAAGGGGATAAGGGGACCCCTTGCCTAATACCTTTATTAGAGTCATAAAAAACCTTGTGGACTACCATTTACTAGGACTGAGAATCTTGGAGTGCATACACAACTTTCCACCCGCTGCACCCATTACCTGCAAAAACCAAATCTCTCCAAAACCTTTAAGAGAAAAACACGATTTACCTCATCATAAGCCTTCCCGATATCCAGCTTGATCATCATCTTTTCAAATTTGGACATCTTAATAGAGTGAATGACTTCATGTGCAACTATAATGCCTTCATATATAGATCTGTTTGGGGAAAAACCACTCTGCTCACCAGAAATAATGGTGTTTAAAACCTCTTTTAATCTATTAACCATTACCTTGGAAATAATCTTGTAGATTGTATTGCAAAGGGAAATGGGTCGAAAATCTCCAAAAGATAGTCTATCTTCCATCTTTGGTATTAGGTCTAGAAAGGTGTTATTGAAATCTTTAAGCATAAACCCCCCGCACCCAGATTCTTCAACCACTTCCCAAACCTCACTGCCTAAAATATCCCAGAATTTTTGATAGAAAATAGCTGGAAAGCCATCAGGTCCTGGGGCTTTTTCACCTCCTAAATCAAAAACAGCACGCCTTATCTCTTCCAAAGAAGTAGGTTGCTTAAGCTTGTCATTATGCATCTAAGATCACATTTAAGATATCTAAATCAAGGTTTGAAACTGTAGGATCCACCCTGTTGGTTCCCAAATTAACAGATTGGAAATTCTATGAGCTTGCCTACTCAATGCTGGGATTATCCAACTGTCTTGGCCAACGAACGGGAGTGATCAATTATGATCTTCCTCCCCTACACTTCAGGCTCTGCAGAACCAAGGTGGGTGAGCCTATACCTCAACCAAACTTCTTGGCTTAAGGCTTTTTATAGCAAATAACAATTATACATTAAAGTTGGGTGATCTCTCAAGATGGCAAGTGAACTCTTGAGATAGATCGAATTGTGAATATCACAACTATTAAATATTTGGATTATGTGAGAATGCTTTAACAAGATGCTATTGAAAAATATTTTAAAATAATGTATTATTTGGTTTGAAATAAATACTAATTACAGCTTTTTGCTTGTAATTTTCTCGAATAGAGAATTCAACTTAAGGATAATAGATCAGTGCCTTTCTTCTATTGGGCAATAGAGACAATTCCTTCTTTAATCCTATGTACAACTAAGTGAGACAGAGAACACCAGCTAAAACTCCAAATTAGAGAAAATACTAATTTATATTAATGCTTCACAAAGTTTTCTATACAATAGATCACTTGCAGAAAGTGCAGTAGAAAATAATAAGTTTTTTACATTGTTGATGATGATTTTTACCTTTGCATTTGACACCACATATATATATCAGGATGAATGGTTATCACACCCCTTTCGGGTGAAGAGACACCACCTTATGCTAAAATTAAAAACTTCTTTTGAAAAAAACTAATCAACAAACTAACTAATAACTACCTATCATTCGGATTTGGCTTTGGTCGAAATTCCAAAACAGATTGTACGAACATAAGATTTTTACTGGAGATAGGAAATTTGATTTGCCAAACTGGGTTTGTTTTAGATTGTTAAATTTCGATCATTTTCATCCTCTGGCGGCATCATTTTTGCAGCATGTTGAAATTACAGCATCTTTGCACACAGAATTTTGATTGTTCTTTTCGCCATTTCCCAACTCATTAAAATGCCCTCCGCGAAATAGCGAAAAATCGTTATTTCGCTATCCTTCTCAATGATACCAGCAAAATATCGCTACTACACTGCCCTGTAATATGATACTTGCGAAATAGCAAAAAGTCGTCATTTCGCTGCCTGTGTTTCTTGTCCCCGCAAAATAGCAAAAATGGTTACTTTTGAGTGTTTCCAAGGTGATCTCATATTTTTACCTCTTAAATACACTTTAGCCTTTGAAACATTAATGTCAACAGGTAAATTTGATGCTTATAAATGGAAAAAATTAAGGCTCCATCAGTGGCTCTTATTGGGGACATATGCTCCTCGTGGGCATAATGAGTATCCCAGCTTTCTCTGAGTGAAGTAGACCATATTCAATCTGATGCAAAATGAAATTAGTTGGCCCCCGACCCCCCAAAGTGAACATCAATCCCTTCCCCTATCAAACATAATTTCTATATTGTTTTAACATGTTTCTGATATTCAATGTCTAATAATTTCTATATTGTTTTAACCTGATATTCAATGACTAACAAAGAATTGCATATAAGATTTGTCTTTTGCAGAACACAAGGGTAATTGATGATATTTAAATAAATAGTCTCATAAAGTTGTACGTAATCATCCTTGTTGTAGTTAACTCTGTTGCTCAAATAAGCAGAGGCACTGGTCTTTTAAAATCATAGAAATATAGTTATTGGATTTATAGTTGAAGTCAGAAATCTATATCTTCCTTCTTGCAAGCATCAACTCCATTATTGAAAACCTTACATAAACATACAACCATTTCAAGCAATCACATAACTTTATATTGATCGAGTTCGAGGACCTTGCCAACCGAAGAACTCACCAAGTCTAAATTCGCTATAGAAAAGCCTTGAACAAGGTGATCAAGTTCAAGGTGAAGGTTTACCCGCCCAAATGTAGCGAAGCCTAAAAGTGTAGGTGAATTTGGATTATTCCCGTTTGTTGGCCAGAACTGATTGAGGAATCCTATTGGAGAATTGGCAAAGCTCTTGGATTTCCAATCTGTGATTTCGGGAACCAACACACCCAAAAGCTCTTTTTGAAAAAAATTTACTGCTTCCTGATTGATATCTTCAAGATCTTGTAGTAGGACTCCATCAGCATTTTCTCACCTTTACCGAGTTGTGGGAAAAGGTGGTATTTTTGTCCCCCTCTTTGAGCCACAGTCCCCTGGATTTTTGTCGCCAAAAAGTTTCTTCTCTTGCCAAGACTTCAGCATATAGTTTATTGAGCCTATTTTCCTCTTGGAAGTCCACTTCTCCCATCCCCCGCTCAATAACATTGGAATGCAAGTTTTCCAATTCTTTTTCAATGTTGAATTTTTCTGAGAAAATGTTTTTAAAAACCTCCATGTTCCAAACTCTTAACTGTTCTTTTAGAAATTGTAAGTTTTTAAAGAAAATGAAGGCCTTATTTCCTTTACTAAAAGATGTCATTTTCCACCATTCTAAGATGTTATCCTTGAGGCTCTCATGCCTCAGCCACGTGGATTCGAATTTGAAAGGATCTCTATCAAGGGTGTTTTCTTCTTGAATCTGCATACTGATCGGATAGTGGTCTGAACTAGTGAAAGGTAACACTTTTGCACTGCATGTCCAACACGTTGCTGCCCAATTTACAGCCAATAAGAATCTATCCGATTTTTCAGCTATGTTGAGGTAACCACTTCTTCTGTTAGTCCAAGTAAACTGTCCATTTCTAAGCTCAAGTTCAAAAAGACCATTATTAGTGATAGAATCTGAGAAACCTTTCTAACTTTGTCCTACCCAACCTCTTCCCCCCAATTTCTTTGTTGGGCTTATGATAACATTAAAATCACCACCAAGGATGAAAATATCAATAGGGTGTTCACTAATAATACTTGAAAGATCTTGCCAGACTCCTTTTTTCAAAGCAATACTATTAGAACCATAGATATTGATTGTAGTAAAACTGGCCAGAACCTATTTTGACCCCTAAGAGTCACCTGTATAGCAAAATCTAACCACAACACAACAAGTCCCCCAAAAGCACCAAAAGCTTCTGAGAAACATCCCTTCCATCTATTAAATCATTTTTGAAAACCTATCACTTCACTGCCTCTCAACTTTGTTTCCTGTAAGAAAATTAAATCCGGTTTCACTTGATCAAAACATCTCTTGATCAAGCGAGACTTGTCAAGGGCATTGCAGCCCCTAACATTCCACAATATGATTTTCATGGTTGTCGGGGAGGGGCATAGCCCTTCCCCGATCTCAGCAATTTACTCTAGTTTGCTACATTACAAGCTATGGCTAGTTTCATCTTGGTGGTTTTAAGACCTCTTCTATTCTTCTCACCTATACTAGGCTTTATTTTGGAAGACGAATGTTGTTCAATGGTCCTACCTTCGAGAACAATGGGTGTGTCTAATAGTCCAAAATCATCATCCTCATCCTCATCATATTGGGACAGAAACTCAGAGTCTGAGTCATCCATATTACCACTGTTATCTTTCACGTTCTCGAAGGAACTTTCCAATTTGCAGATAGGAGAAATCTGAATATCTTTGAAAACAAGATCCTCATTCCCAATCTCTTCCCTGTTATCAATTACATGTTATGATCCTTAAATAACCTCATTAAGCCCTAACTCTGGGATTTGATTTCTCTTGGCAAAATCTGAGGATTGCCCCTCCACTTCTCTTAGCTCCAAATCTGTTATCGCCTCCTTTGGAATGGATCCCTCCTTTGACAATGTGGGAGTCTGACAGATTGTGTTAGCAACCCCAATATAACCATTTTGTGTTACCGAGGTAGGTGGACCCTGCCTACTGTCATCTTCAGGAAAATGAAAACTTTCCGGCCCCTATGCATCAGTTGAAATTTGAAAATTTTCATTCAAAGGCCATAAAATAGCCAATCTGCCCCAATGTCTTCATAGGTCCCGTCATCCCCTAAAGTTGCATCCCTTGTTCTGCTTTCCAACAATTCTACAAAATCCACTCCTTTTTCCATCTCCCAAGCATTACACTCACATTCAAAAGACCAGTCTATATCCTGTTTATGTTTTGCAAAGGAGACCATTTTAGGGGACTGTGATTCCACCTTGTTTTCCATTTTGTCAGTCAAGTCCTTATGCAAACAAAAATTCCAAGGGGGTGTTGAATTATTGGATTCAATAATATTTACAATCAGGTTATTTAAAGCATTATCCACAAAAGATTTTCCTTTCTCCTCATATCCTGTGTTGAACCTAAGCTCCCCGCCCTCTGTTATATCAGACTGTAGCTCACTCCTATTGTCTACCTCAAGTCTTTGTTTCCACACCCCATTTTTAGTTCTGAGCTCTAAGATTTCAGGTATTGGATGCACCTCTTGCCATCTGATCCAAATTCTTGGACATATTGACAGATCCTTTTCATTTAAAAATTCCTCCGCCCTAATGAAAGTGCCTAAATGGTTTCCAATTATGCTCAAAGTTTCTGCACCCCAATATTCATATGGGAGATTGGGAAGTTTGATCCATATAGGGAGCTCTTTCACTTTTTCCAGTAAAGGGTTGAAATTTTGAGTCCACTTCACAATATAAAGCCCTTTCCCATCCATTAGAAAGGAACCATGATTAAAAACCCACTCCTTGTCCTTATCCGAGGACACAATGAGTAGGAAAAAAACATTCCCCATTGTTTTAAGAATAAAAGCTTTACCTTGGTTACAGTCACACCAAGACCTAATCTTGCTATAAGAGGGCCAAGGGCCTACCCATTTCATAAAGAAAGCATTGCTCTCTAAGTAGCTTAAAGATTCATTCCACACATTATTTTCTATTAATAGAGAAGTGACAATAGCATGCTCCATATTATGAAATACCTGTGTCATTAGAGTTTTCGAGTTCTCCTTCTCCTTAGGTCTCCAGAATTTGCTTTCAATCTTTATAAAATCAAAACCCTTCTCCATCCGCAGCAAACCTTCAACCGTAAATGGTTTTCACCGCACCTCATTCTGGAATATCTGCTTTGTTCTATCATAACGGCCACGCAAACACTGTCTGGGATTTCCATCATAAAACAAGTTTCTAGCTCGATGAAAATCCTGATGCCTTCTAGACGGCCAATCTCCATGATTACCATTTCATTCCTCCTTCCTTCTCCATCTTTTTCCTAAGTATTCCAAGCCCATATGTTTGATAAAGGGACAGTTTTCCTGTGAAAAAACCCCTCGGTTTCCAGTGACCGTTTGGCCCTGGAAATTTGAAAAAACCTCCCGCTCTTCCTCTGCGTTGCTCCATACGTGCTTCCCAAAATCCTTCTTATTAATAAAGGTAGGATAAGGGTGAAAAACATCCCAATACTGATGGAGCAACTGCAACAAATAGAATTCTCAAATGCATAAGTTATCATATATTGTTGATTATTATTATTATATTAATATTATAATATATTAATAATTTATCATTAATTATTATTATATAATTCATTAATATTATATTATTATTTTTATATATTGTTAATTATTATTATATAATATTAATAATAGATTATATTTGTGTGTCTGAATGTTCACCTCTAAATCAGCCACAACACAACATAGTCATTGCTCAATCATTGAATCGCGAAGATGAACATGAATTGCTCATTCCACAATATCGATCAAATCAACCTGTTGCCTCCTATTTAGTTGGGGTGTTTGATTACTCTCAGAACAAGAGCCAACAATCATAGACCATTGCTAAAATGGAGGATTTGAAAGCTTTAAAAACTGAAATGAAATTTATTCTCTATGAGAGATGCAATTGTAATCTAGGAATGAAGATGCAGATTTTAATCTAAGAAACTTGAAAGAAATAACAGAATTAAACTACTTGATAAGTAAACAAACTAAATTGAGATGAAAAATGTCATTAAGCTAAATCACATTACACTAAATATGCAATAAAAGCTTGGAAATATGAGAGAATTGAGACAATAATTCACTATAGTTTAGGTACTCTAAAAATTGCCCCCCTCAAATGAAGGAAAGAAGGTCCATAATATAGAAAACCCTGAAGAGAGGATGAAGAGTTTCTTGGGAAGAAACGGCTGACTCTTCATCTTCATGGAGGAAGGTGAGACAAATATGAAGGAATTATTTAATTAAATAAATGAATTATTGCCACATGGGTGGCTTT
>MU227110.1:271591-290417 GCA_018584345.1 Thuja plicata
GTCCTTGGCTCTCAGCCAAAGAGAACAAACTATTCTCAAAAAAAAAAAAAAAAGTTATTATATCTTTATTTATATTATGATATAATACTAAATATTATATTATATTCATTTATTAACATATAATATAATATTATACTATATTGTTTAATATATTATATTTTTTCATTACTATATTAATAATATAATTAATTTAATAATAAATTATATTATAACTTATTATCTAGTCTTCCAGTGATTTATTTTATTTTTTTATTATTATTAAATCCTATTTCAAAACGGGGACATCACATTGCACCATTTTTTGACAGATATTGGAGGACGACTTGGAAAAGCAACATCAAACCTACAAATTAAATTAACGCTATAAATATAACCAGTCTGAAGACCTGTACAGGAAAGCTCGATGCAGATCGATGCACACTCAAATGGAAAGGCTGCAGTTTTCATTTACTAGTCCCTAAGGGTCCTGACTGTTGCCAAGATACACATAGATCTATCATGAAGGAAGGGACAAAATTGGATTCAATTGATGTCTGTTCTAAGCAGAAGCTAAGATATTACATGTTTCAGTTCATATGCATATAACCCAGATGATTTTAACAAGTAGATGGCCTTAGCTGTCTCAATGATGAGCATTTTTTGCCCCGGGCTTGAGTAGATGATGACTTTCTGTTCCAAACTTTCATGGCAGCCCCTTGAATAGTTGATTCTGTCCTATATAGAAGTCATTCCTAAACAGAAGAGTTTGATTTTGTCAAATAAACAATTCTGAGAAATTTGATGCATGCTTCTGATTAACCTGCATATGAGGTAATCAGAGAATGAGCAATAGGCAATCTTGAAGTTCAACTAAAGAAATATCAGTAACTCAGAGACATCAGATCTCAATTCGGATGCAGTAACAGGGACCTCATTTAAGACTACGGTATGGGAGTGTATGATTGAAGAATAGTGCAGGGAGAAATCCAAATTTTATAAAATCATTATTTCTCTAGGAGCTGCTGCCATGTTGTTATGCAATTAGAAAACAAAAATGATATCTTGTGTGCCAAAATTGACACGTAGCATCTAAAATCACCGCCATCATGTCAAAAATAGATACTAGATGTCATAAACCAATTACACTAGCACAAAAGCCAATGCAGAGTGACTGGAAAGATCAGGGGAACTCATACGATGCTTATTACTTATTAGGGCACTATGGATGAGAGTACTCAAGTGAAACATTCAGTTACGGCACAGTCCATCACTTCAGCAATTGTCCATGGCCGAACCAATCATCAACAATAAGTAACAAGGAAACACATTTTCCAATGGCCACATCCAGCATCTTCACAGAAACTTGAAAGCAGCAAAATCACTCCAAATCCCCTTCTATTTGTTTTCTATGTCCAATCATCACTGTTTGGGTAGTGATTGGCATTTTTTAAGATAAAAATATGAAAATGGCATGCTTTCACTTCATCTTGAGTTCTATCAATTATTAAAGTATGCCAATTGAGTATGGGAGATGATTTGATGTTTACTCAGTAGGTTGCAGAGCAGAGCAGAGCAAGCAAGAATCATTGTTGAAATATTGTCAAAGTCCCATGGTCTTCTTGATGGCTCTAAGAGAAACATTGGCTTGTGACCATGCTGATTTCAGTTCACATAAAGAGGTACAAACCGGAGTTGCTGATGTTTTTCCACATCATGTTTCTACATGATATATACACTTATCGCATGATGTTGTTTTGGTTGCTTGCTCAATTATTCATTTCTTGATGTTAATTTCATTTCAAGCACACATCACAATTGTATGTTATGTTGATTTAAAGCCTAGTTCTTGGTTTACAATAGCAAATATAAGTATAATCAGTTGCCCACAAGTTAGAACATCAGTAAACTAGTTGTCATTTCAAATCTATTCAAGGATGAAATTGAGAAAATAGTACATGAGTTCTATGCAAAGGCAAAAAAAACATTGGGGAAAAATCTCCAAAAATGGAGAGAGAAATTTTGCTGTGTAGTTCTTCATTCAACAAGAAAATGAATGGAGTAAAAAAATTAAAATCTAAGTTGACTGTCATAGTACAGGAAGGAATCCAAGTTTGGGCTTAAGGTATGCGCATACAAACACACTAATATGTATCAAAAATATATAAAAACAGTAATACTCATACTTGCCAATAAACAAAATACCTCATAATTTGAAAAAACAAATACTCGTAAATACATAATTCATCGATTATCAAATGTAAATACAACATGAAAATTACAATGAATAATCTTCATATTGCTCTTTATCAAGAGCATCAATGTCAACTTTTGGTTTGCTTAAACAACAATCAGCTGCAATGCCACTCCCACTAGCCATGTCCTATATAAAAACTGCTTCATCTAAAGGGACTTTAGCACAATAGTATCTAAGTTGACACTCTCAAGAAGTAGATTCTAGTTAGTAGACACCCCCTCTCAGTAAACAGGTTTCTTATGTCACATGAGACACAAATTGGAGTGCACAAAGACCAAATCCTCAATTTTTTGCACCCGATTAGTTGCACTTAACTAAGTCAATAAAGGAGCAAGTAATCCAATTACATCGGAGATAGAACTCACAACCTGTTGTTGCATACACACTTAATACAACATTTTACAGTTATAAAACATAAATAATAATACATAGCTGCAGAAAAAGAGTGAGGAAGTTGAAAATTTTAGAAAAATGCGCATTTGATATAGAACTTTTGTTGCAAAAGGCTGCAAGTAAATAAAGCCTTGGCCATGTACATATCACCATTCATGAGTGTCTTTGTTGTACTTGTCTTGAAGAGCAGAAGCATCATGATTCCTTGAAGATATAGAGCACCCAAACTCTCAAGGAAATACTCTATATCTACATTTAGGAATATTCTTGTGAATGATGTCTTGTACCCAAAGCAGTCTCTTCATCTCTATATGGTGCCCCTCTCCTTAGCAAGCAAAGTATTTAAATCTCTATGGTAACAAAGGAAATACTAGGAGATGAAAGGGTGTGGTCACCTTGTTACAATGGTCATGTCTGATTTTTTACTCTTTTGAAAAATGCTTATGTAGGTCCATTCTCCTTGAATTCTATTTTGGTCCTCAATTTTTCAACCGTGTAATTCATGCCATCATATATTTCAACCCAACATGGTTGATCCCTATCAGCATACCTAATCATTCCCATAATGTGATAAGTGAAACTCAACATATTCCACACAACCCACCACTCATCATTAAGATTGATACTTTGTCTTTTCAGACTTTGTTTGTATTTGATTGTGTCCATACACACCAAAGAGTTCAGGGTACTCAATGGCTCTCACACCTTCACAAGTCATCTCATGATGATTGTGTGTGATGTGAAACCAATCTCTACAATATTAACATGGCATAAGAAAATAAAACAAATTAAAGAGATATAGTGTCCAAAACATATGACCATTGTATGCTCCACTATTGAACTTTCCCTACAATTTTGAGTGTTGTTTATGATCAAATGGACAACATTTTTAAGGCCTGCCATCTCAATGGAATTGTACAAGGATATTTTAAATGAAGGTTGCATGCTTCACTTACCCCTCACAATCAACTGCCTTCAAAAACATTACCCTTTTAGGAGGCACTACAGTGACATTAATTAGTGGGCTCATTTTGAAGTCCTTCCACCCATTACAAATGATGTACAATCCTATTTCAAAACCAATATCCTTGATTGCCCTCAATGATGATTCCACTGAAGCTTTTTTCCTTGGGTATTAAGATGGTGCACACACTTTCATACCAAGGACTAATGTTATCAACAAGTGCATTAGCAATATGTCACCATATCCCACCAACATGGTGTTCTAACAAGGTTTAAGGGGAGCCAATTGTCATGAATGTAATTAGCAATGCTCTCATCTACAATCTTCCTAATCTCATTCTTGAAGGCCTTTTCGAATGGGCCTCCTTTATGAGAAGGAAATGTAGCTTTATCTTTTGAGGAGAACCGGGGTGGAATTCAAGGATGTAGGTCAGCTAGTATTCTCAAGCCACAAGAAGGTTTGCACAAAAGACTTCATGATCCTTTCTTGGAAAAAGATGCACTCTTTCATTTGCTCTATTACTTACAATGTCAACATCCTCTTGCTTTTTGCTATATCTCATGATTTGTTCTTTGGACAACCCTTTTTATTCAGCCCTAGACAAACTTTAGTTACTAAGCTAATTAGAGCACATAGGTGAGATTTCACTCTATTATACAAGCTCTTATACTAAGTCCAACATTAGAGACTATGCCAATGATATGCCCCACCTCCAAAATGTTGTTCAATCATGTGCCTATGTTGCCAAAGCGGCGATAGTGCACCAAATCAAATGGAATCCTAGCTTCTAGGTCAACTAAACCAAAACTACTAGCCATGTGAATGAATAAAAAAACCAAAAAAGATACATTACAACCCTACACTACATTAAGGAAAAAAATTAATAACCCATAAATTACATGTAAAAGGTCTATAAAACATCAAAACATTTTTTAAAAAGCAAAAAAAGAGATTATTAAAACAATTAAAATGCAAAAACTATATTTTTATAGATAAATCTTGTAAATGTGGCTCTCTCTCATAAATCTTGTAAATCTCTCTCTCTCTCTCTCTCTCTCTCTCTCTCTCTCTCTCAATGAAAAAACCAGCAACCTTCAAAAATGAAAAATGGTAAATTGGAGACTAAATGTTTTTTGAGTCTTCTATTTGTGATATGAGTGCAGAAATGATTAATTTTAAGCAAAAGGAGTCAATAGAATGCATTTTAAGGAAAAAATTGGTCATTTAAATATCTTTTTAAAAAAAAGTTGTTTTGGTTGGTTTTGGAGTCAGCAGCCTATGGGCTCTTCCTGGGCCCACCCATGTTTGGCCCAAGTTCCCCTAAGGTCCACCCCATAAGGTAGTCTATGACTTAGTTTCACCTAGGTAAACCCCAAGTCATCAAAGCCGCAAACTAGGACTATACCCATATTTCCAAGGTTCAGTGACGCCTTTCTAAGAAGACCCGCTAGCGTAGCATAAAATAACAGATGGCCAACCAAATGCCAACTAGCCTTTAATTAAAAGACAAATAAATGCACATCCCCTTATTAATATCTTTTATAATATAAAATTCTATGTCTTCATATTGTAGGTTAATTTCCTATGTCAATGTATTTTGATGATGTATGTAAAACGAATGACTTAAATTTCTGACTTACATGAGACGTTCTAACATCATTCCTTAATGATCAAATGACAAATATAGAAAGATAAATATGTTATCCCTCGACTTAATAAAAATTTCAGCACAATAAGGTATTGCAAACATTTATGCCACCTGCTGCTTAGTTGGCAATAGATCAGCTTAAGTACTCTTTTCTTGACCAACAAAAGAATAAAACGGAAATCAACCTCGCATGCTTGCTATGCCCATGGAAAACTTAAATTTCTTACCAAATTCAGTCGACACTATATATCACAAACTATACATGAAGGTAATCCCAATGTCATTACAAATCAGTCATGTAATACCCCTTGCTAGAGCATTCATAATTTTTGCCCTAAAACAATAATTTCAACTTAGAATGACAATTGCATTATATTTCTAAGTATAACTTTATTTAAAATGATGTCATTTTATTATGATATTCATCTTTATGATTGTATGAATAATTTGAAAATAGAACTTATCTTGGTTTTCTGCTATAATTCTCCTTCAAACTGTGATATCTTCCTCTTGTATGTCTACTTTGGAAGTGCTTTCACATCTACCTGAATCAGGGGTTTCCATCCCTAACTCACCAATGGCAAGATCAAGGGTTTTCGTCCTTAACTTGCTAAGAGACTTTAACACTTCCATCCTTAAAACTCTTAATTTACCCTGGAGAGTTTTCGTCCTCTGTGGCTATAGGTCGTTGGTAGACAATCATAATATTTATTCCCCAAATTGATCTTTCCAAAAAAATGATTTGCCCTTTATATCCATTTTGTGGAGTCACCACCCTTCATCGCTGCCATTTGAGAATAATAATTTATTTTTAATTAAACTAATAGTACCAATGCTACTTCCTATAACTAGCACACTCTTTGGCTATAATAGCTTATTTGCAAGTCACTTCATATTTTCCAAATTGATGTCCTCTCCACAATGAAATGATCTCCCTTTTATATCTCATGTTTCGAGGGAGTCACAACTTTTCCTCATTAATTTAATTTTAATTAAACTCTTTTATATTATGAATCGCTAGCATCTCCTATTGGCGCTACCTTTATTATGTTGTTAAAAATCTTAATCGCCTAGACTATGTTCTAAGAGGGGCTGTGACCTGCTATCTTTGGCAAAGCATTCAGTCTGCCCTTCCCAAGATTGCTTGTCATCAAGCCTCTCAAACTGAATCGTTTTGTCAATACTAGGATCCTAAATCAACTTTGGAGGTTTGTTATCCCTAGATCCTCCTTGTGATGTATTTAGCTTCTACTGTATTACTCTGATATAATTAAGAATTGGAGATTCTACACCAAGTGATGGTTCTTTCATTATCTTGGTTATATCCAACACTGTACTACCATGATGTCCTTGAGGAGTTGTTAAAGCACTTGCCAAATTGTCAATATAGTCTTTTAATATCATAGAGTTGATACCATCATCTTAAGTGTGAGGACAATTTATTATCCGATATTCTTTGGGCTTATGTATTGGTGTTTCCCAATAACTCTCAATGAGAAAACAAGAGTTGGTAACTGGCAAAGTTCATAATTAAGACAAGTTTTCTCTATCTTTAGAGAGAGAAAACAAAAAGATATCTTGCAGCCCTGCAATTCTTCTTTCCCACTCCACCTTACAAGCATTGAACAAAAGATCTTTTTCCAATCATTTTCTCTTGCAATCCCTTATTTGTAACATACACTTTTTTAATGTGTTTCCAAATTATTATTTTTTCTTTTCTTAGCTTTGTGCATATTTCTTCATGTCCCTAGCTCAATACTCCTGTCATTAAGCTCAATTTGTAGTTCCACAAACTTTTCTTCTAAGTCCATCCTTCAAATCCTATATTCTCTGATCCTCGACCATCTTTGCTTTTGATTTCTTAGCCTCTTAGTTGCATTTTTTAATTCATTTATACTCCTGTCATTAAGCTCAGTTTGTAGTTCCACAAACTTTTCTTCTAAGTCCATCCTTCAAATCCTATATTCTCTGATCCTTGACCATCTTTGCTTTTGATTTCTTAGCCTCTTAGTTGCATTTTTTAATTCATTTTTATCATTTCTATGTGCGATGCATAGTTCCTTATTTTCAGTTTCAACACCTTTCTTTTATTAACTATAGAATCAAGCTTATTTTGTAGCTTTACAATTTCTCCATGCATATATGTATTAGAAGCATCCCATAAGCATCTATCTTCATTCATCTTTTGTTGTACTTCCTCAATCATATCGTTGTATTTTTCCAACTCATCTTTTTTCTTGAATACATAACTTCTCATGGTTCCCACTCAATACTCCTAATCGCATAAAGCTCATTATTTAGGACTGCAATGGTCCTTTCCATGGTTCTTTACTTTGTATGAGAAAATTTGATTCACTTTCTCTTGGTGTCACTATGCCTTCAATTTCAACCTTACACCATTGGTTAATTGTGATCAGATAATGTGAACTATGGCGTCCACTTAATTTTTATTAGTCCATATATTCCCTGTGCTCCACGGGGACATGTCCCCTGGACTTTTAGACCCTCTCTTGTCCCCGGTATGATAAGGGGACGCGGGGATGGATTTTTGTCGTCCGCAATGGCGTTTCAAAATGGGCAAATCAAATATCATCCAAGAAACGCCACTTTGAGAATAGCAGGGTACAGGGGTACGGCTAGAAGTCCCTGAGACGGCTAGAAGCCCCCTACCCGTCCCGGGGACTTCTAGTCATCCCCTATGGCCTAAGCCAATTTTGGACTACCAGTTTTGTTTTGTTTTTTGATGGAGGGTTCACACCTGCGAGGCAGCCCAGCGAGGCACGAAGCCTGTGAGCTACCAACCAGCGAAGGCCACCACGTAAACGATTTAGGAACCCGATACAGGCCCACACGTGCACCTCTTCGGCTTAGAGCCAAGGACTAAGGGGCATCCACGCTGCCAAATTCACCCGGGGCACGATCCCGGCCTCATCCCTTATGATGTCAGAGCCTTGCACTCAGCAAGACTTGATCCCTGGTGGGCTCGGTGTGAGCCATTCAACTTCACCAGTAGACCAAGGGCCCATGGACTACCATTTTTAAAAAATAAAACATTTTTAAATTTGAAAAAAAAGGCCGACTAGCCCACAAGGACACCCAAACCACATTTAACAATACCAAAACCTAATCTAAGCATAAAATAACCAAAAAGAACAAAAAGAAATTCATTTTCACATTTGCAAAGGAGACGAGCAGCAAGAGGAGCAGCTGGTCAAGGAGTGAACAACAATTGAAAGGGGAGGTTAGGGCATCAAATCTACTTGATTTAGACTCTTAGACCTACCATCTCCTAATTATGGACAGATATATTATTGCGGACTTCTACGTTTATTGTTTAGTAGTTTAGTTATAGTACTTACATTTTAATATTTCATGTCATTTCGTGGTTGAAATTTGGAGCCTTTGGGCATTTTTGCTATATGTATGCCATATATTGACAATGAAAGTATTTGAATTTTGTTATTTTGCTTATCGATTCACATGTGAAATCTCAATTCAAGTCTAATGCTATGTATTAAGCTTCTAAAATGTCTATGATGACTGCTTTATCAATGTTATCATATGCATATTTGAAATTTCTCTCTATATATAGAAATTCCCGTATTTTTTAAATAGTCGTCTCCTACCATCCCCTAAAATTAGCACTAAATCGTACTTGTACCGGAAACACGTCCCCGTCCCCGTCCCCGTCCCCGTCCCTGAACTTCGTGGAACATAGTATATTACCATTTGAGTTTTATTAATCCAAACAACCTAGTAGGTGAATTTCAGATCAGCTATTAATTGTGTAAGAACCAATGTGATGTTTTGTACTAATGCTCACCTTCCTCCCCGCTAAGTCAAAATGTGGAACATAGGAGCATTACGCTTATACACAATAGATGGTATTATCTATCTTGGAATAGTGATAAATGCAAATTCCTCTTCTTCTTTCCCAAAGAAAACAAAAAGAGTTTCACTCTGCAATGCATAGATAGGTAGTAGGAATGCGTTCTTCTTATTAATGCAATTCATAGATAGGTAGTAGGAATGTGTTCTTCTTATTAATCCAATAGACTAACTTCCTTCTTTTTGTATGAAATTACATACCCTAGTGTGAGTTTTGTGGGGTAACATTCCAATGGTTCCATCCAATCAATACCATAATAAGATGCAAAAATTGTATCATGGACATTTCCCGTCGCAGCTAGGGAACTTTCATAAGTTACCCCTACAAAAATTTGTTCCCATGTGCCATACTCTCTTTGTGTGGTGTACTATATATCGGTTATAAAACAATGTACTTTGCTTAACCCAATTATTATAGAAATTTTTCTTATTCCTATGTATGAAATTAAATTATGCCTTGAAAAAGAAGCAAGATTAGCTTGATCATGTTGACATTGCCATGATCTTATACCATTTGTGCCATCCTCTCTTTGGTGGTTGTACTAGATATCTGTTATAAGACAATGTACTTTGGTTAACCCAATTATTATAGAAATTCTTCTCATTCATACGTATGGTATTATATTGTTGCCTTGAAAAAGAAGAAAGATTGGCTTGATCATGTTGAGATTGTCATGATCTTATACCTTCTCATTTCATTTCTGGGCAATTAATACAAACTCTCAATTGTCACTGGTGAAATACAAAACAATAGAAACATGTTGCATCCTCTGTCATGATGAACTCTATGTGTTGTGAATATCAAGATCCCAGCCCTTTGTGCAAAGCCAATTTTGTATGGAGTAAAAGGATCTAGGTGTCATTTACTACAAGCTGTATCTTTCACTTTTTCTTGATTCTTAGAGTACTTTCTATGACGACAAAAATGTTGAAAGGATATAATGAAATGTATCCACACTATTCTCATATTTTTCATGGTTTGAACTATACTCGTAGAAATAACTTCAAGGTGACTATTTCCATATGTTCTTCAAGCTTGATGAAGTGACACCTTAGTGAATGTGTCTAGTGTCCTACGGTGTTTATGTTGGCCTCTCCTAGATTTGGTATGTGCAAACTAGAGATATTTTTCTCATGCTACCAATTATTTACCCATCAATGAACTTCTTCGAACCAGGGAGCTCAAATGTTTTTAGGTCAACCTCCATATAGTCAATGTTTATCATTATGGAGTTCTCTTGATGATATTGCAATTACTCCTCATGGGGATCAATTTTAGATGAATCATTCTTCACAAAAGCATAACATAGTCTTGTAAATCATTATTATCGGGTTCAATTACTTCAGAAAAGTGGGAGAATGTTTATTGGGCATTATCTACAATAAGGGATGTATCTTCAATGCATTAGTATAGGCTCTTTTTGTTCCTTGGCTTTAGCAACTTCTTGTGGTTCTAATTCTGATTTATCCTTTGTGGTCATGAATAATTATTTTGGAACTTGCTCCTTGATTTCCTCCTAAGCTCCTCTTCTTATGTATTCATATAGATCTCTTCAATTGGAACAAATGAATCTCGAGTACTTCCCCTCCAAGTTCTCATCAAGGGGAACACTTTCTTTAATCCTCTGAAAACCTTTGGTATTTGTTAATAATTATGGAGGCCTCAATTTTGTACCATAATTCTTGAATAGGATCCATGTCCTCTTCTTTTTGTAGACCTTCAAGTCTCTTTGAATAGAATGTATCCAACATGCTAGTTTTACCCCACAGGCTGCCAAGATCAAAGCTTTGATACCATTTGTAATGTCCCTTTCTAGAACATTTCTAATTTTTCCCTAAAACAATAAGTCCACCTTAGAATGATGATTACATTATATTTATAAATATAACTTTATCTAAAATGGCGAAATTTTATTATACAATTGAGCTTTATAATTCTATGAATAATTCTGAGAAACAAAAATTATCAAGGTTTTCTGCTATTCCTTCAAACTGTGATGATTTCCTTTTATATGTCTATTGGGTGGATATTTTGCAACCAACAGTTTTGGGATCAATTGCAAAACAATAGTTCCAGCCAAAATGTGTGAGTCACAATCTCTCCTACTTATAAGGGAAGGCACCCCCTGTTTATTGCTACTGAAAACAACCTACGCTAAAATAAAACCTAAAATTGTGTACACTAAGCTAATTCACAAGGCGTTACATTCACCATACTCTCTTCTTTCAGGGTGGGTGTTCTTCCTTCATCTTATTCTCTTATTTCAGAATACATGATTATGTCTTTACGGCAATCTCTTAAGTACAATTTAGCAAAGTTAATAACAAGAAACTCATGAAAGCTCAAAGTCTTCCATGACTCCTTATGTAAATTCAAGAACAAAAATGAAACATATGTGCAGCTCAAAGTCTCCAACGTATTCTTCACCTCACACAAACGTAGAAAATAGAAGCAGCACAAAGTGTGCAAGTTATTTCCTTGCTTGAGCGTACTACACTAGTTTCAAACGTAATAAGCAGCTCAAAGTCTACAAGATCAAGTATGAAAACCTAGCTATAACTCTAAACAGAATAAGCGGTGCAAAGTCTACAAAATTGAGTTTAAATCCCTCTTAGACAACATAACAACACGCAATCAACTCTAGATAATGTTGTCACATGACAACTTGTTTCAGCACAAAATCTGAAAGCAACTTGCCTCCTTTATTGACTGCAATTTGATTTACAACTAAACTCAAAGTTTTAGAGTGCACAAACAAACTGGCAAGTTTTGTTGCATTGCCAAAAGATGATTATTTACAATGAGCCCTCTTGAATTCATAGAAGAGAGGCTATGAGAAAAATATGAGAGAAACCTAACTAATTGTTGACTTATTCAAAATTGCAATCCTATTCTAACTCAACTTGTAATGTGGTCACATGCGATTACATTTTACAACTTCAAATGTAATGTGATTACATATACTTGCATTTACAATTCTACATGTGATGTGATCACATGTAATTAAAAATTTCTGACTTTCCATGAAATTTGTCAAAACTAAATTACATATGCATAACTGAAACTAAACTAAGTGTGACAAGACACAACTCTTATTACACCATCCTCTATCAAAGAGGTCTTCATGTTGCTTCAGAACGACCCGTGGAGTCTTTAGATTCTTGGTGCACGGATGAGCACATCTGTGAACACTAACTTGCACCCTTAATTGTTCTTATGTCCTTCATCGATGAATTCTAACCTTGACCTTTTGTTGGGTGTAATATTGGTTCTTCAAGGGAAGTCCTCTCCATGAACTCAAGGTGAGAAGCCCAGAGCGTGAATGAGAGCACCTAAAATGGAGTTACAGTGGTGGATTCTAAGAATTTCCATGTTATACACCAACTTGGCATGACACACAAGATGATGGAGAAAAACACAGAAAGACACAAGGAGAAAAAATGGACAAACTTGCAATTTTGAGGTTTGAAAAACGCATTACAAATGTGGGTATTGTTGATGTTTTGTAGCTTTTGTCGGATAAATCCTATGAGACTATTGAAAATATATATATATTATTATGTGAGATATAATATATATAGATATATATCTAAAATAGTATTAGGAGAAACTAATATAATAATTATTCAAAGATATTACATGTGTGTGTGTATTTATGTAGTTACATAATCAATTGTCATTATATTAGTCTCATAATAATGAATAGACATGTCCCGTGAAGGAACATGTCTCTCCTATCCTCATTCTCAATCTAAATGGAAGAGAGATTGTTGTATTTGGAAAACACATACAACATAGAGTGCTATTACATTTGCAGCTATCCTAAAACTTAACATGGTATCAGAGCCAGACTGCAAATGTAAGAGTAATTTGTTGATGGTTAATGTGTGAGTGTCTCAGAAATACAGTCTTAGTACAGTGACCATATCTCACAAATGCACCATTGGATTTTCCTGAATTTTGGATATGTTGGTGATAAACAAATTTTGAAAAATCTGACCGGAGCGATTGGAGAGGAAGTGTCGGGTGCAAAAGTTATGACCGACTGTGTACAGGTCTATGTGACATTCCTAAAAGTGGCTTTCATTAAAGAGATATATTAATTTGTCACCTCTCTTGGAGCAATCAAGTCATTTCACAAGAAGACATGAGAATTGTTCAACGATATAAGAGTGGGAATTGTACATTGTGGGGGGGAATAATAACCAATGTTACATCTCCGTTCGAACCATCCTTAGTGGGGAGATAATTTAAAGGGGAGATGTATCTCAAATAATCAGAGAAGGTGTTTTCTGATTTGATGTATATGGACCTTCATTGAAGCAACTTGTGTCAAGGATGTTGATGCTCAGATAAGTATCTATTTTCCTTGAATATTACATTTATCTACTCATTATAGTCTCTCTCTTTTGTGTATTTCTATACGTACTATAAGAGCTATTTGCCTTGATCTTTTCCGAGGATGCTTTTGCAGGAAAAAGAAGATTGATATCAGATTCAGAGGGAGTCTGACTCTTCTAAGGTAACTTTGGAGGAGGAGCTCAGAAGATTGATATCAGATTCAGAGGGAGTTTAACAAGTTTATCTTAAGCAATCTTGGATGAAAATATCAACAGATTGATATCTGCTCAATGAGTTCTTCTCTGTGAGAGAAGTTCAAGGTAAAATCCCTTGTTTCCACCCTCTGCGTTGACGCATGGTGGATGTCATGTGTGTGACTCCATGTTTTTAATGGGCCTACCTCTTGTGTACATCATAAGGAAGTGATGACTTCCAAATGATTCACTTGTATTTGCAAAAGTTATTGGAAGGCGCCAATCTTACAATAACTTAAATCATGATATACATTATTCATAATGTTGAAACGTAGATGTCATTAAATTGACGGTCTATGAGTTGTTTGTATAGATATATCTTCTAAAGCAACAACTAAGTGTTAGATGTCATTAAATTGATGGTCTATGAGTTGTTTGTATAGATATATGATAGGTATTTGGTGAATATCATGTGTTGATATTCTGCAGGCCAGTACCTTATTGAGTACTTGGTGAATATCATATGTTGATGTTCTGATAGGCCAATACTCTGAGTATTCGGTGAATGTCACGTGTTGACATTCTGATAGGCCAATACTCAAGATATCAAATGATGGAAGTCTTCAGATCTGAGATATCCTTCAAATTGCTATATTACGTTGAGGTAATATTTATTCTTGTGTTTATCCTCCCTAGCTAAGAGGGAGTGTTGATGTTTTGTAGCTTCTGTCGGATAAATCCTATGAGATTATTAAAAATATTTTTTTTATTATGTGAGATATAATATATAGATATATATCTAAAATAGTATTAGGAGAAATTAATATAATAACTATTCAGAGATATTACATGTGTGTGTGTGTGTATATTTATGTAGTTACATAATCAATTGTCATTATATTAATCTCATAATAATCAATAGACAGGTCCCTTCATGGGACATGTCTCTCCTATCCTCATTCTCGATATAAATGGAAGAGAGATTGTTGCATTTGGAAAACACATACTGCATAGAGTGCTATTACACTTGCAGCTATCCTAAAACTTAACAGGTACAACATTATGTTTACAGGTGTAATTGGGACTACAAGGGCCAACTGCATGCAGTCAGGGAAAAAAGTTCCAACAACATGGAATAAAAGTCCCGACAACATACAGCCAGGGAAAAGAGTTTAGATTACATGCAGTCGAGGAAAAAGGTTTCGACTACATAAAATCGGGGGAAAAAAATTTGACTACATTCAGTCATGGAAAAAAGTTCCGACAACATGCAATTAGGGAAAAAAGTTTTGACCACATGCACTCAGGAAAAAAAAGTTTCGACATGCAGACGGGGATAAATGTTTTGACTACATTAGTTGGACAAAAGTTTTGACATGCAATCTATGGGAAAAAAGTTCCGACAACATGCAATTGGGGTAAAAAGTTCCGACTACATGTAGTCGAGGAAAAAAATCCGACAACATGCAAAGATGCCTACACTTATTAATTCGGAACTTTAGGCCCACATTGCAAACAAAAATGCAAACTTACTTGCAATGGAGGGTATAAATCTCGAAACTGCAGGAAACCTTTAAAAAGTAACTTTGAAAACTCATTAAAATGAAAATCAAGGATTTAGACCTTTGACGTCAAACAAATTGGCGATCAAAACACTCGAGAATACATGGATTGCATCTCGAAAAATGTACCTTAAAGAACATAGGCTACGACTTGGACAAATATCGGTAGGGTTGTCCCTTAATTTTAATCTTGCAAAATCCCGAAACAACAGTTGGTCTGACTAGGGAATTGCCTTCAGTCGTGGAAACAATCGAAGGTAGTAGAATCTAGAAGTCCATGTGCCTATGCATGCATTGGGCAAGAGACTCAAGCAATCAAAGAAACCAAAAGACAACAAGGATGATGCGACCAACTTAAAACTAATTGAAAGAAGACGCAAACTTTGTGCAACCGCGCCAATTGAAAAAAGGGAAACTATCCTATACTAACCAACAATAGAAACTTCCTCAAACAAGTCCATTCATTAGGCTCACCAAAGTAGTTGCCCTTCTTCAACAGCTTATGATACTTTGCATGATCACCGACAACCAAGGTCAAATGCAACACGAACAGTTATATCATGACTCGACGCACTGCTTCTTGAAAGAAATGAAGAAATTCACCTGTCTCCACATCAAATGTATTGTTGCTTTTAAAGTAGATCAATGAATTCAGTCTATTCTTGTTCATCTATAAATACATCTTTGGCTTCACCCTCCAATGTATCTTCATGCTCAGGTACAAGTGGAATTTCTAACATCCCGTTGGCTTCCATCCAAGCGAGATGTTGTATTGGACATCCTCTTGATAGGACAACGGCTGAATTCTTCTTGCCAACTGAAATCTCAACCATGAGATCGTGTTGATTAGAATGAGTTCCCTCGTGTGATTCAGGTGAAAACACAACTACATTGCTTGCTTCAACAAGTTGTTCACAAACTTCAAATTTGAGAGAGTTGTCATCAAGACTTGAACAAAGCTCCTCTGTGATGTCCATGAAAAGGTCTTCATCAAGTTCTTGGATAGTTCCTTCAGGCACAATAAGTTTATGACCTTGAAACATATATGCACTCTTTTCAACTTGACTTACATCTTTCTGCATGTCCGTCTTTTTACAGCCAAAGACATGATTGTGTTCATTTACAAGCACCTTGGCAAACTGATTTTCATTACCTAGAGATTTATTCATCATGGTATCTTGCACAACAAATCCTTGATAACGCATTGACCAGCTATGAGAGTCGCCAACTATGTCTAGATACTTTTACTGAAAGAGAATAGCAAGATCACTTGATTCAGATTCAAAATCTTTGACTACTGCATTTGATGAGGATGCCTCAAGAGCAAGCCTCCAAGGTGGTGAGAGAAGCTTGTTTTTATACCCTACAACATAATGACAAGTAGCATTTAGATATGGCCTCCGTGGAGTGTTCTTGTGTAGAGAAGAGATGCTGCAATGTGTTGCAGTTGATTGGTTTTATAACCTTGCACCGCAATCCATGACAAAGTTTGAGGCAAGGTTCAAGCTTGCAGAAGATGTGCATGCTTTGTTGGCCCAACTTACCTAGTTGAAGAAAGAATCCTACGTGCCTATGCGTGAATTCATTTCACTTCAACAAGTTAGCACACAAAATTCCTATTGTTGCCAAGCCTACACCAGAGAACTTGAAGTGCTTCTTTATCAATGCTGAAATTTCAGAGGTGAGCTCTATGTTGAGAAGAGCAACCCCAGTTACTCTTGCAACTGCACAAACTCTGGCAACAAAGATTGAAGATGACCTAAACCTCGCGGATCAAATAAGAAGATGAATCCAAACCTTGAGCTATTTGCTTTTTGAGGGCAAGTAGCTCACTAGCCAATCTTTCCACCATAGGATCCGTTCTGTCGAATAAAGAAGATAAATCCAAAGAAGAGATTTCTTTAGACCCATTTGGTTCTATTCCTATTTGATCCGCGAGGTTTAGATCATCTTCAATCTTTGTTTGCGCAGTTGCAAGAGAAACTGGGGTTGCTCTTCTCAACAGAAAGCTCACCTTCGAAATTTCAGCATTGATAAAGAAGCACTTCAAGTTCTCTGGTGTAGGCTTGGCAACAGTAGGAATTCAGTGTGCTAACTTGTTGAAGTGAAATGAATTCACGCATAGGCACGTGGGATTCTTTCTTCAACTAGGTAAGTTGGGCCAATAAAGCATGCACATCTTCTGCAAGCTTGAATCTTACCTCAAACTTTGCTATGAGTGTATCCCAACCCATGATGGATTGTAGTGCAAGATTATAAAACCAATCAGCAGCAACACATTGCAGCATCTCAAGAAATAGCCTTACAGAAACATCTTCGTCCTCAACTCGAAGCATGCCACATGCAATGTAGAATGCTTTGCTGTGTTTTTCTTGGTGATGCTTGGCATTGCCATAGAACTTGGGAAAGTTAGTCTGCAAACCTTGACAAAGAGGATGTATGAGTGGTGTCAAATTAAGTGGACCAAAAGAATTTCCCCAAGGACCTTGGACAGCCATTTTACATGTCCTTGGTGAAAGCTTGACAAAGTACAAGAAAAGAAAATGTGTAGTATACTTCAAATGAAAGCATGAGGCGCTCAAATGCGTATTGTGTCCCAAGCGGAATCGCCAATAATTGTTGGGTGGATATGTCGGCATTATGCTGGTTTTTGGAGTTCTTATGACGAGCGGTCATAAAAGATGCATAATTGGTTGTCATTGATGGCAACATTGTCAATTAACATGATTGGAGTGACCGGTAAGATCTTTACATGATCGGTAATGGAAGAAACAGTTAAGTGCTTTGATCGGTGTACAAGAACAATTTCAGTTAAAGAATTTGGTAGCGGTCGAGTTTCAGTACAGATCGAGCGTTGCGATCACAGAGGAGGTTTTTATATGGTTAGTGGAATCCATGATTCCAATCGCGATTGTTACGTCAATGTTTTGTGTGAATTGTGTTTTTGGTGAAGAAGACAGTGTACCTATTGGTTCACCAATCAGAGTTTCATATTAAATTGGTTAAGGCGGTGGATCTGAGGTCGGCTATTGGTCATAAACATGGATATTACGTTTGATGCCGACATGTTAGGTATTGTTGACGCTGATCTCGAGGTGGTTGGTCAATACTTTGTGCGACTATGATGGCAAGTTTCTAGGCCTTAAGTGACTTAAGGACAGCACTATAAAAGGTGATCTAAATCGGTTGATTTAGGGTTGCAATCGTATTTTCAAGTTGGGAGATCAGAGACTGAAGGAGCAGAGATTAGTGCAGTGTCAAAAAGCAGAGAACAGAGCAGATCTGAAAGGCAAACGGTGTCATTCTACAGATCAAGAGACAAAGTTCATTACTTTAGGCCAACCTGCTAGGTTGGGAAGCTAAATCCCTTAACTAGGTGAACTTTAACAGGTTCCTACTGTAAATCCTTTAACAGGGTAACTTCTTAATTGGGGTTTTGAAATCCTCTAGCGAGGTAGACTCTAACAGGTCTTTTGGCACTTCTAACAAGGTACTAATCACTTTTAATAGGGTGAACCCTTGACAGGATATTGTAGCTCCTAGCAGGGCGAACACTTTATACTGCAGTGAAGTGAATTTGTGGGTGTCATCTCCACCGTGGT
>MU227110.1:290547-310229 GCA_018584345.1 Thuja plicata
CCCCCCCCCCCCCTCTCAATGCCTCTGAATACTAACAATTGGTATCAGAGCTTTGGTCCTCTTGATATTAAGCTTAACCGCTTGACGAAAAATCCCTAAAAACTAACATGGAGAGATACAAGTATGAGAAGCAGCGTGAGGATTCAAACAAAGTAATCAATGAACTGAAGGAAAAGCTGAGGAACTCCCTTGTAAAAAGAAGAGAACTTCCTGAGCAATTGATTGAAAGCCAATATTATATTGATCAACTGTCTGAAGGTAGTATGTCCAAAAAATCTGAGGAAGCACTTGCAGATCTGATGGATAAAAACAATGGACTTTAAGAAGTGACAAATATGAAAAGAGAGCTTGAAAGTCAATCTGTCAGGATGTGTGAAGAGCTTGAAGGAAGAAGAGATGCTGAGGGTGCAAAGAAAATTGTTGACGATGCCCTGAAGGCTAAAGATGAAACCCTAACAGAAAAGTTGGAGCAACTATTCAGATCGGAGCAAGAGGTTGTTGTATTGCATGAACACTTACATGACACAAATGAAGAAAATGCTGACATTTTAAGAGGGAATGACGGGCTGAGGAAAGACAATGAGAAGCTGAAAGAAGATCTTAAAGCTGCAAATGATCTGTTGGATAAATTCAATAAGAGTTCTACTAAACTTGATAAACAACTCGCAAGTCAAAGGAGGAATGGAGAGAAACAAGATCTAGGTTTTTCAGACTTTAAAGTTGGTGAATCATCTGACACTAAGGACATCAATGCAGGAGACAAATCAACGCCCAAGGTGAACATCAACACAGGTAAGAAAAGGTATAGACCGGTATGTTTTAATTGTCATAAGGAAGGTCATATTGCTAATGTATGTTGGTCTAAACCTATTGGTCCTAATGTTAGACCTAGAGGTCCTATTGCTAGATCAGGAAATTCCTATGGTAGAACTGATAACTATGATGCTAGATCTAATGCATTCCAAGGAGTTTGTTATTTTTGCAACAAATTTGGACATAGGTTTGATGAGTGCAGGGCCAGAATCAACAACCAGTGGTCATATGATTACAACAGACAAAGACCTAACAATCAAGGTAACCGATCAGATGTCACCTGTTCTATGTGCCACAACTATGGACATATGGTTGTGAATTGCAAACTAAGGACAGCTAGAGTTAATGCTGGACCTTGGAGACAAACAGGTAGGACTTGTTACATTTGTAACAAAATTGGTCATCTTGCTAGAACAGGCAGAGCAAAGAAGAATACCAGAAGTCAACAAGTGAACAAGGTTGAAAATGATAAAGGGAAACAAATGGCAGATGTTGAAGCAACAAAGAAGCAGATGAAAGCGACATGGGTTAAGAAAGGCGAAAGCAAGACATCTCAGTCATCGGTAACCTCCACAAATTCAGGAAAGGTGGAGAATCCATCGGTCAACTAAGTCTATTTGTGGCTTAGGGGGAGCACTAAAAGGAAAATCCTAAACAACCCCTATAAGTGAATGAGCGGTAAGATTCATATGCATAATTAGATGCCTACTTGTGTCTAGAATGATGATTAGTAAACACAAAGTGTTATATTTGATGTTGTGCGTCCATATAACGGATGTTATGTTTTAACCGTTGTGACCGGTGTAAAGAACTATTTGACCATTGTGTATAACGTTTACATTCTCAACGATAAAAAGGTGGAAAAGTAAACTCATTTGTTACTCTGCATTCTAACGAGTTTTACTAGAGCACTTGTCCACAATCCTAAGCAATTAAGAGTGTTGTGTGTGAGTATTGTGAATTCGAGCGATGAATCATATCAGTTATCAAAGAACACTAATCGGTGAAGTTGAAGGTTGTTGCTTGTGTTGTGAAGATTTTGCAGAAGTGTTAGTGCAAAGAGTTGATTGTTAACATTATGGATACTCCTGTGTTGGTCAACATCATTGATGAGCCAAGGCTCGTATTCAAGTTACATCCTTTGAAGGCAAACGAAAATGATGCAATGGGTGCCCTATCCTCGATACCTTATGGTGTATTGTTGACAAAAGATATTCGATCATTCATCCATTGTAAGCTGGAAGATCTTGGAGCTTACGAAATCTACGATGAGTTCACTAAACTATGCAATGATCAAGGTTTAAAGAACGAGCATATGCATCTGATGAACAAAGATTTTCATCTAGATTGAATAAGATATGTATTGAACAGAGTCCATGATCAATTCATATGGTTGGAAAAGCCACACAAGATTACAAAGGAGATAATCAATAGAGTTACTGGGTTCAGCGCGACCGGTGAGCCTCCAACTCTTTGAACTATAGTTGCTAATTTGGTTACTCATTTGACCAAATCCAAACAAGATCACCAAGCTATGACTATCAAAAATATACAAGACAAGGAAGTGAGGTTCGCTTCAATCGTGGTAGGGTATAGAGTGTACCAGTCTAGTCAATTGAACAGTGTACCTAGTGGAGCAATTCATGTTGCTTACAGAATGGTGAAGGAAGATGCCAAGTACGACCTATGTGAGATGTTGAGTCAATTCTTCATAAACATGGAAAGGATCAAGAAGGATAAGAAACAATCGTTCAAATATGGATCACTCTTGGTATGTATATTCTTTTACTTGCATAATCATTTCCTGGAATAGGTCAAATCACATGGTCAGAGGACAAACCGGTAGTAATGCAGATTAAGCAATGTATCAGGATGTTAGGAAACAATTTTAATAGCGTTATGTGGGGATATTTCAAAGATTTTCAAGGGAAAATGCACATGAGAGAGAGAATCCCAACCGATATTGTTGAAAAATATAAAGATGATATTTGTTTTAGATACGGACACCTGTATGTTACAAGCAATTCAACCTAGGACATTTTGGGTACCAACTATGGGATATGAGGTAGATGGTGATTTAGTCACTATAGATGCTGATGTACTAATGTCAAAACCAATTAATACTTCAACACCTAGGTTTGGAACATATGAGGAGTCCCCTCTAAAAATTCACAGTGAATTGAAGGCACTGGTAAACCAAAGGAAAATAAGGAAACAAGTTGATGTCTTAGCCAAAATAAGTGGCATTAACCAAGAAATGATGACAAAGCTTAGGAAGAAATTGGAGAGTGGGGAAGCAGGTACATTTGTTGCTGCAGAAGTCAAGATAGTTGAAGTTTAAGTTGAAGAGATAACACCTCAGAGAGTCACTAGGAGTTTAGTACTAAAACAGACTCAACCTATTACTACTCCTATTATGACTAAGCCACTAAAGAAGTCACTTGTGACTGTTCAGCAAACTTATAAAACTTATAGAAGGAAGAAGGAGAAGACATCTAGCTATAAAGAGTCAAAAGACAAGAAAGAGAGTAAGGATAAGGATGAAGCAGACGAAGTTGAAACTGAGTCTGGTAAGGAACAAAAAAAGCTAAGAGCTAGTAGGAAGAAGTCCACAGTAGTAGGAAAGCATACTGAGAAAACTGTCAAGATTGATGAAACTATTACTGTTGATAGCATAGTCCAAGATGTTAAGGGGTATGGAAGGATGGTTGATGTGATGAAATACTTTGATAAATTTGACAGTGAAGGTAAATAGAAGATAGAAGATGCAGTTGTAGAGAGCCTACATGCATTTTGCAAAGCATCAAGTGAATTGTACAAGGCTATAGCTAAGGAACTATACAAGGCAATAGATAAGAGATAGAGAGAAGCTTTGAAGATTGACAACATGGTGATGGAACAATAACTTGCACTATTACAACCTCAATTGACAACTAAGGATGTGAAGATAATGGTTGAAGCAATGAGGTCGGAATTCAAGAAAAGGAACAGAGTATCAAGGATTCTCATTGGAGAAATACAATCGGTAAGAGATGAGACAGTAGATATATGGAAAAAGTTAGTGAAACCTGAGAAAGCAACTAAAGACAAATTGGTAGAAGAGAAAGGACAAGGTCAAGAGTCAACAGCAGAAGAGTTTAGAGATGTCATAGATAATGTTATCTCTGATATCCATGAGCAGATACAGATTATTGATACACAAACTGAAGTAGATGGACCAACTGAACATAAAAGTGAAGATCAAAAGGGTGATGAAGAGTTACTTTTAGTAAAGAGGAAGCTAGACCTAACCGGTGAAACTAGCACAAAGAAGAGTAGAACAAAGGATTCAACGAGTTCTGAGGAAGAGGATGAAGGGGAACCAGAAGATGAAGAAATTCAAGCAACTATTAATATAACAAAGATGAGCCCTAAGGAGTTAATGAAAGTATCTGAGAAGCTTAAGGTGAAAGCATTAAAGGACAAACTGGGAGACAAGAAGAAGAAGGTTAGAGTACTGAAGGCTGCCAGGAACATAATCAGTAAATTAATTCCTGATGTGGAATATGACTCAAATGATAGTCCTCTTGATCTGCTGGAAAAATTGATCAAAGCCATTTTTTATCAAGTACCTGACTTGGAGAATGCACCAATGAAGTTGGTTGAGTATCAGTATGAGAAGAAAAGGACAATGAAGTTGGTAGAGAAGATTGCTAAGAGAAAATGACACTTTTAGAACTTGTGGATCAAACAAAGAACACACTAAAAGAGATCGGTCAATTATTGACCAAATGTCAAAACTTTCAAATTTTACCAAGGATTTGGAGAAGAGCAGTGAAGATGCACATAAGGAGCTTGACAACTCAGTTAATATGTTTGATCCTATCACAAGCTCTACATCAGAATACAGTGCCAAAGCGAAAATGATCACACACAACGTGAGGCATTTACAGGTAGAACAGGATAAGAGAGTTATCACACTACTTGAATTACAAACATACCTCGCACCAACAGTAGAGGTGATGCAACAAAATGTGAAGAATGCAGAAACTCTAATTGAGTTACCAGACTTGAGGACTCTAGATGGCATGGAGGAGTTAGCATCTGATCTACATGGGCAGATCATTGCTATGAACCATTTGAAAAGGTCGTGGGATATGTCATTGGAGATAGCAAAGAAAAATTTCAAGGATGTATTTGACAAAATGTAAGCCCGGTATGCAATATTTGTACATATTTCAATTTGTGAACCTTTGTCATTGTATGACAAAAGGGGGAGTATGAATGTGAGTATGGGTTCAGTGAAAATAATTTAATGGGAAGTATGAGCTTAGGAGTTATGTATGGCAGAATGTTGATAAGGATGGTAAGCAGAATATTTTCACAAAGTGTTTACTATTAATGCCAAAGGAGATTGTTGGCATTATGGTGGTTTTTGGAGTTCTTATGAAGAGCGGTCATAAGGGATGCATAATTGGTTGTCATTGATGGCAACATTGTTAGTTAACATGATTGGAGCCACCAGTAAGATCTTTGCATGATCGGTAATGGAAGAAACAGTTAAGTGCGTTGATCAGTGTACAGGAAGAACAGTTTCAGTCAGAGAATTTGGTAGCAATCGAGTTTCAGTACAGATCAGGCGTTGCGATCATAGAGGAGGATTTTATATGCTTAATGGAATCCATGATTCCGATCGTGATTGTTAATTCAATGTTTTGAGTGAATTGTGTTTTTGGTGAAGAAGACTGTGTACCTATTGGTTCACCGATCAGAGTTTCATATTAAATTAGTTAAGGCGATGGATCTGAGGTCGGCTATTGGTCATAAACATGGATATTACATTTGATGTCGACATGTTAGGCATTGTCGACACTAATCTTGAGGTGGTTGGTCAATACTTTGTGCCGACTATGATGGAAAGTTTCTAGGTCTTAAGTGACTTAAGGACGGCACTATATAAGGTGATCTAAATCGGTTGATTTAGGGTTGTGATCGTATTTTCAAGTTGGACAATCAGAGATTGAAGGAGCAGAGATTAGTGCCGCATCAGAAAGCAGAGAGTAGAGCAGATCTGAAAGGCAAACAGTGTCATTCTACAGATCAAGAGACAGTGTTCATTACTCTAGGCCAACCTGCTAGGTTGGGAAGCTAAATCCCTTAACTGTGAACTTTAACAAGTTTGTATTGTAAATCCTTTAACAAGGTAACTTCTTAATTGGGGTTTTGAAATCCTCTAGCGAGGTAGACTCTAACAGGCCTTTTGGTACTTCTAACAAGGTACTAATCACTTTTAACAGGGTGAACCCTTGACAGGGTATTGTAGCTCCTAACAGGGCGAACACTTTATACTGCAGTGAAGTGAATTTGTGGGGGTCATCCCCACCATTGTTTTCTCCCTCTTACAAGGGTTTCCACGTGAAAAATCTGTATGTTATGTGTGATGTTTATGTTAATGTTTATGTGGATGTTGGAGGTTATTTACTTCTATTCGATATTATCAGTTGTATGTTTCATTGTTTGGAAATTGTTGGTTAACTTTGTTAGATCGGTGGTGAAAATTATTAAGTACTTGCCTGCACTGATTCACCCCACCCCCCCTCTCAGTGCCTCTAAATACTAACAAGATATTTTACAACTGACAGTTTTGGGATCAATTACAAAATAGTGGTTCCAGTCATAGTGTGTGAGACAGTCTCTCCTAATATAAGGGAAGGTTCCTCCTATTTATTGCTACCGAAAACAACCTACACTAAAATAAAACCTAAGATTATATACACAAGCTAATTCACAGGGCATTACATTCACCATATTCTCTTCTTTTAGAGATGGTGTTCTTCCTTTATCGTATTCTCTTATTTCGAAATACATGATTTTGTCTTTATAACAATCTCTTAAGTACAATAATAACAAGAAGCTCACGAAAGCTCAAAGTCTTCCCATGAATCCTTATGTGAATTTAAGAACAAAAATGAAACATAAGTGCAACTCAAAGTCTCCAACATATATGTCACCTTACACAAATGTAGAAAATTTAAGCAGCACAAAGTCTGCAAGTTATTTCCTTGCTTGAGTGTACTACACTAGTTTCAAATGTGATAAGTAGTTCAAAGTCCAAGATCAAGTATGAAAACCTAGCTATAACTCTAAACACAATAAGAAGCGCAAAGTCTACAAAATTGAGTTTAAATCCCTCTTAGACGACATAAAAATACTCACAATCAACTCTAGATAATGTCGTCACATGACAACTTGTTTCAGCACGAAGTCTGAAAGCAACTTGCCTCCTTTATTGACTGCAATTTGATTTACAACAAAACTCAAAGTTTTAGAGTGCACACAAACTAGCAGAGTTTTATTGCATTGCAAAAAGATATTTATTTACAATGAGCCCTCTTGTATTTATAGAAGAGAGACTGTGAGAAAAATGTGGGAGAAACCTAATTAATTGTTGACTTATTCAACATTACAGTCCTATTATAATTCCACTTGTAATGTGGTCACATACGATTATATTTTACAACTTTGCATGTAATGTTATTACATGTATTTGTGTTTTACAATTCTACATGTGATGTGATCACATATAATTACAATTTCTGAGTTTACATGTGATTTGTCAAAACTTAATTACATATGCATAATTGAAACTAAATTGAGTGTCTAACAAGACATGACTCTCATTACATCATCCTTTGTCAAAGAGGTCTTCATGTTGCTTCAAAACGACCCATGGAATCTTCAAACTCTTGGTACACAAACGAGCGCATCTATGAACACCAACTTGCACCCTTGATTGTTATTATGTCCTTCATCAATGAATTCTAACCTCAACCTCCTTGTTGGTGTAATACCGGTTCTTCAAGAGAAGTCCTCACTGTGAAGTTGAGATGAGAAGCCTGGAGCGTGAATGAGAGCACCCAAATGGAGTTTCAGTGGTGGATTCTAAGAATTTCATGTTAGACACCAACTTGGCATGACACACAAGACGATGGAGAAAAACACGAAAAGACAAAAAAAGGAGAAAAAATGGGTAAACTTGCAATTTTGGGGTTTGAAAGACGCATTATAGGGTACAACATTATGCTTACAAGCGTAATAGGTGTTAATGTTTTGAACCAGAAATGCATAAAACAAAAATCAGATAACTCAAAGTCAGGAACACAAGAACACCACAACACTAGAAATTTATCCTGGGAAAACCCTCCACTTGAGGGTGAAAAACCTAGCCACACTAAAGAGATTCCTTTATTAAATAATCACCAAATCTGAATACAAAGCTCACAAGCTTAACTAGAGAGTTGAATCCTACTCTGGTATTGTTACCACTTGACAATCACACATAGAATGCCTTGTAACAATCCCGATATCATATACAGCAATAATGTCTAATGACAAAATACAAAGAATGTCTGCAGAACAACAAAAAAAATAGCTCACAGTCCTAAAACCACTATGACTTCTGAATGTCCACAATAATAATATCCACCCACGGGAATTTCAAGAATTAATGAAACTGAAACCACAATGTCTTCTTAATCACTGTCGTCAGATACACCTATGTGTCTACAATGAATACATCCAGCTCGATAATACATATTCGCACGAAATGACAACTTATCCACTTTGTCTCTTGCGTAACCATATAATTACAAGCCATTGAGAAACAAGAGGCCCGACACTACAAGAAGTCACGACAAATACTAGGCCACGTAATGTCTCTACATCGTTAGATACAGTCTCAATCAGCCATGTAATGTCTCTACAGATACATGACAGTGGCCCTTCAATGATCATCAGTTATGAAACATAAGACCCTTAGAATTCCAAATGCTACACAATAATAACAGAATACGCATGAATACATGACTGTCGAGGCATACATGCTAACAACAGTTACAAGAGTGACCAATCATATGCAACGTGAAGGACTCTTCATAGTCTTCACTCACCCGATCACAAGGAAGGTAATAGAGTTGTCGCAGCAAAGCAAATATCACAATCATAATGTCGATGCAATAACAGGTGTGCAAATATCTCCTGCATCTACTAAACTTCAACAATCGGGAATAAAAGGGGAAAAAAGTTCTGACAACATGCCAAGATGCCCACACTTAGTAATTCGAAACTTTAGGCCCGCATTGCAAACAATGCAAACTTACTTGCAATGGAGGGTATAAATCCCAAAATTGCAAGAAACCTTTAAAAAATAACTTTGAAAACTCGTTAAAATAAAAATCACAAATTTACACCTTTGACGTCAAACAAATTGATGATCAAAACACTCTAGAATACATGGATTGCATCTTGAAAAGTATGCTTAGAGAACATAGGCTACAAATTGGACAAAAATTCATAGGGTTGTCCCTTAATTTTAATCTTGCAGAAAGCCAAGACAACAATGTCTAATTTGGAAATGCCTTCAGATCTGTCTAAATCGGGGAGTTTCCTCCCTACTGAGCAATGGCAATATTGAGGATTTTCATCCTTAACTTGCTAAGAGAATTTAAGGTGTTTTGTCCTTGGCGGGTTTCTATCCTCTTTGACTGTAGCTCACTGGTAGATAGTCATAATATTTATTCTCCAAATCAATGACCTTCTCAGTGAAATGATTTGCCCTTTATATCCATTTTTTTATGTAGTCACCACCCTTCAATGCTGCCTTTTGAGAACAAGATTTTATTTTTAATTAAACTAATGGTGCCAACACTACTTCCTATCGCTAGCATCCTCTTTGGCTACAAATTGCTTATCTCAAGTCATTTCATATTTTCCAGATTGATGTCCTCTCCACGATAAAGATCTCCCTTTTATATCTCATGTTTTGAGGTAGTCACAACTTTTTATCACAACTGATTGTTGCCATGATATGATTGTTGATTTAATTTAAATTAAATTCTTTTATATTATGAATTGCTAGCATCTCCTTTTGGTGTCACCTTTATTATGTTGATAAAATCTTAATTGCCTAGGCAGTGTTTTAAGAGGGGCTACAACCTGCTATATTTGGCAGGGCATGACAAGTCAAGCTCTTCCCCTCTGCCAAATCATGATGCATGCAACTAAACAACTTTTACTTTGCTTTTGACAAAAGCCAACTATAGTCTTTATTCTTGCTTACCCAATATATTGCAAATGTTTAAAGATTTGTTATGTATCTAGGAATATGATTCTATGCCTTATTGTGGCACACAACCCATTAGTTAATTGTACTGGTTCATCAATGTAACTTGTGATTACATTTGATAATGAGTCCTCTTAATCTGGGACTAGTGATTTACAATTCAATAATTATTAGTGGAATATATAGGAGGTGAATATCAATGGGAAGCATAGAAGAGAAAATTCTATTACATTGGGATCTTGAGTTAAAGATATTGCATGGAGCGGCTTCAACCTTAAGAAGTATTGTTTGGTGTTGTCATACCTTAGGGTAATATTCATTTATATTACTGAATATTAGGGCGTCCTCACCCAAGCACCTTCATCTTGTGGCTTAACCTAAACCCATGTGGAATTTCTTACCCCTTGACCATTCTTACCAAGTTGTTGGCAATTTTAATCAAAGTTCTTCATCAACTTTGACTTAAATCCTTAGTGAAAGTTTCAAACCTAAGATTCTTCACATGATTACATTTATCATCCTCAGAGAAAGTTTCAAGCTAACAAGGGGCTCCAATAATGCTTCATTAAAAGAAGGAGCATATCATAAGATTCTTCGCATGCTTACATTTATCATATCCAACCATCTTGTGTAGTAGCTAGCCTCCTTTGTTTAGTGGAGTCTCCTTTGCTCTTCATTACTTCACAATCTTCTTAATGTTTTGCAACATCATTTTTTTATGCAATCATTATTGTTGAAACTCCTCAACACCAACAAGGAAACCTCAATGCTACGCAAACCAATATAGTAACTCCTAGTTCTCTGTCTCCAAGTGTCGAACCATGTTCAATAGCTCTTGATTCTATTCTTGGAATTGCCAATTGAAATCTTAGAATCTTCAAATTTCTTTTGCCTTAAGATTTTTCATATGTTTGAATATGCAACTAGACATGGCCTACAATTTTCTGTCAAATATATGTAATGCAGAAGCAAATGCACACAAAGCTTTAGTGTATTTCACAAAACCCTACACAAGCCACTATAGAGTCCTCAGTAAGGCAATGCATGTTACAAATACTTAGGATTTCCTAATGGGACAAAGATTAGGATTATGTTATAAATTTGTCATCTCAATAAACAAGCTAAGAAGCAAGTGCACATCTCAAAATCATTTCAATAGGATAAAGGACACTTGCATTTAAAACCCAAAGCTATGTTGAGCATTCAAGAGAAGTAGATAAGGAACAAAGTCAATTCTCAAGCATTCACAAAATTGGGAGCAACTCACCATATAAGACATTACTTGGAGGCATTAATCTAATCATTAGAATTAAATTGTTTCCAATTAGTTTATCTACATGCCAAACAAACTTTTGTTCAGGACATCATTTGAATGGAAGGCTTACTTTTAAGAAAGGTCTTATGTGCACGGCAACAATATATCAATGATCATTCAAGATTTTACATGCATCATGAACGCATTTGCATGGTTGAATTTTATTGGTCAATTTTATCTTTCTAGCCTAGAACAAATCATATGACCTTTGATCACATTTGTTGTTAAGGTAAGTAGATATCAAAATATTACCCTTGTGATTGGTGTGTTTCCACCTTTAAAGAATGATAGAAGATAACATACTCTACACATTGATAATACATCTTTGTTCTTTGCTAGTGATTTACTTTTGTTTCTATTATTTATTTTCTTAAATACTTTCTCTTGTTCGGATTGAGATAGATCACCTCACTCCCCTCCAGTATTCTTTCGATACCCCCCCCCCCCCACNTTCGATCCCCCCCCCCCCCCACATCTGCTTCCTCCTTGCCAGGAATTGAATAGATGCATCAGAGAGGACATTTACAGGCAGTTCATTCACACTATTTTGGTTAACCCCCATGGAGGCCTTCACCCTAAGATGGCCCTTTTTGCAAAGAACTTTCTAGAGCTGAAGGATGGACTCGTTGACCACCCTTCCTACTTATCCCACCATTGGTCTCATTCCCTCAAGATCCCCCTTGGCTCTTTCAGAGTGGGTATGCATCGGCTCCAGTGTGAGACCGACTATCATATTGACAGAGTGCATAGGATTTGTCAACTTCGCATAGGATTACGGAGGTCGAGTCAGAGGAGCACTTCATCTTTTGTTGTCCTTTATACTACGGGATCAGAGAGAGGTTCTACTGCCTCTTCAGGGAGGCACGGTTGCTCTCCACCTTCTTCAGATATGCGGACCAGTGGTTCCTTGCCCTTTATATTCATATATAGGTTCCAGTGGTTCCTTGTCAACTCATTTCTTCCTTTTTCATAGAGTTTCATTCAGTGCGCGGCACCAAGAGTCAACTTGACACCGTCCCTTATTCCAAATCTGTGAAGTCCGGGACGGGCTCCTATCAGTAGCGGTCATCCTCTTCCAGGATCACTCCGACTTTGAAGCAGTCCAGGGCTCTGACTAGTCCTACCTCTTATCCTTCAGTTTGGCAGTTCTTCGTGGTTATTCAAAACCCTTAGCGGGTTTCTGGGGGTTTTATTTGGTCTCCTCTCTCTATTCTTGTTTCGGTCATTGCTTTATTTCATCGAGCACCATTTGGTGTCCCTGTTGCAAGCTGGACCACTTTTATGTTCTTGGCAGTCCCTTTGACCCTTTGTGGTCTTTTGTTGGGCATTAATAAATTTTATCTTTATCTTTATACTTGAATTCAATAAATTCAAGAGGCACATTAAATAACCAACAAATCCTATCGTGGATCAATATGAACTAACAACCAAAGGCTAACACACAAACACAACAGTCTTCCCACCCATTCATCTATGAACTCTCAAGTAAACCTACTTAAGAATCAAAAACCATACAATTAGTGTTCTACTTTAATTTAATTCAAATGGCGATCATAGAATGCTTACTTGAAAGGTTAGAAACTAAATCTAGTTTTGCGTTATAATAGAAATAAGATAAGCACTTCCAACATCAAAACAACGATAAACTAGCAAAAAAGAGTTTGACATGCAAAATATTTATCCTAGAAATCCCAAGCAAGAGAAGCCAACTAATACATAGCTTAACTAGTTTTCTTATGGCCAATGATCAGATATGAAGAGCATATATAACAGTCACAACATCAACACACTACTGTTTGCTCCTACATCCACTTACTTTTTCCCTATTTCTACAGTCAGCTTCACTCTTCAATCATTCCTGACGCTCTTATGTCTTCAATTGCCAGTTAGTCTCCTTAACAAGCCCAAGTAGTGTCCTTCCATGCACCAAAGGACTCCAACATTCTCGAAATTAAGAGACATCAATGCTCTTCTATTTCTCAATTCTGCAGTTGTACAATGTGTGCAGCTAACTTGACTCTTGACTAGTGAAGCAAATTTTCAGAGAAAGAAAGATGTAGGAAAGCATTGTAGTAACACTGCAAAAGCCCCCCAGTGTCCTTGGAAGCTTCACCAAAGCAATCAATTTGTTAATATTGCAATGATGATGGTGGAGATAAGAAGGTGCAATCCTACTCTTTTGGAGTTTTCCTATATTAAGTTTTTTCAGAATAAATTCTAGTTTATTTCCTCTTTCCATTTGTTGTTTTGATTCTTTACTTTCTTATTGTTTATTATTCATTGAATGCAGCTACTTGGTCAGTTTTACACATTAAGCATAGCTCTCGGAGGACAATAAGAATACATTAGTAATATAAGCTTTTCAGTTGTTAGGATTCTTGTTGATGAATTAGGAATGGAATAGCTATCCTACTTACACATCACATGCTACTATAAACCTAGTGCAGATCTGCACTTACTCGTATAAGACAAATTAACACAATAATGTAAGATTTAAACAACATCCCATCATGGCCATCGATATTGAACTTCCCTTAAAAAGACGGGCCACACACAAACATGAACAAAACTTCACTTTAATTTTAATTATATATCACATGTCAACGTGCCAGCCAAACCTTCAACTGTTTCAGGCACACAACTTACTAACGTATCATCTAATGCCAGTTTCACATATCCTAACATAAATCTTTTACCGAAATATCTGATGACATAAAGACAAAGCAACACTTATCTAGGATATGCCTGGACAAAAGAGGCACTCAAACTTCAGGGCATGTCACACAGAAAGTTAATTTTAAGGAACAGACACCTGAGAACACAATGACATAGGGATGCATATTGGTGATATGCTGATCCAGGCACAATTGTGCAAGCCTTGGGAACCTTGCAAAAGCTACAAGCCTACAACATTTGCCAGTCCACAAGTCTCTTTGCCTCTCCACACTACTGCACAAGCATCTGCAACATCATATGTTGTAGGACACAACTCTTGCAGTGCATGCACAATTTGGCAATCGCCCACACAATCAACAGCCTCATATGCATGGCATTTGCAAAATGTTTCATTTACAGACCACGAAACTGGAACATCAACCATCGACATTTGGATTCTAGAAAGTCAAGCAACAAAGGTTATGAGATATGTATTGTTCTATAACTGCTTTGTAACATCTTGTAACTATATTGTGCATATAGTCATTTGATTCTTCACATTGAGGATCAAATAACAGAGAAGAATCTAAGAAAACCAGTTTGATGTGTTTACCCCTCCTGGTCACAAGGATTGTAATTTCCATCCTTGCTATCTGCAACATCTATTGTAACCTATTTGCTTCTGCATTGAAAAGAAGTAGCACATTTTTGCTAAAAAGTCTTCCAGACATTTTGGATGCTGGTTTCTAGGATATATGAGACCCATCACCATCAAAAGTTACAGAAAATTAACAAGAGCATTTAAACGTTGTTGTTTTTTTAAGTTTTAAGAATTATTAATCCTAAATTATGCTTCCATTCAATAAAAGAAACAGCATGATGCTCACTGCTCAATGCAAGAATCCTTGCTAGAAGAGTGGAAATAAAAAAGGATTCCCAAGTTCTATGATAGCTAATTCTACAACTTCTCTAGCCCAAAAATAATTTTTCAAAGTAAAAGATATTATATTTTCCAAGCTTTTATTGTAACATCAGTCAGAGGCTCCTACACACTTGATAACTGCCAAAACACTCTATTCATAAGAGGTGATTCAATGGTATAAGAAATCTGCTCCAAGTTTGTTGTATTAACATATGAGATATCATTAGCCTTAGGATTAGGCAGTGTTTTATGGATGGAGCCTTCAGTAAAGTGAAAAGTGAAATATATCAGTTTTCTATTATTTGGTTAGGGCCTGGGGAAGTACTTTTGTGTGTAAATTTTCCAATAATTCTCAAAGGTGCAGATGATTCTGGTGGGGGGCATGGTAAAATATGAACATATAAATTACAGGGTACAACTTCCAAACCCTAATACATTCCTCCTTACTTTCAGTTTTTTATTGATGCACAAAACAGTCATCCATAAGAATTTTCTATTTGTTCTTCATACATATAAGAAGCTAATAAAATTATACTTCAACATTTTATACCTGCAAGTTCTGAGGTTCAAGTGACTTAAGATACTCCAATATTTCATTCTGTCCAGTCGATGCCTTTCTCTGTTCCAGTTGACGTTGCAGTTCATCAATTTCACCTTCTAAGAGTTCTATATATTTGGAAGCATCAATTTTCTCTGGCCCAGAATCATTATGCCACCTGATTACTTCACCGCTTACTTTTTTCTGCGTGCCTGGTGCATATTCTGGATTTGACTGCAGAGTGATCATACAAACATATAATAAAAACTGATTAGACTAATTTGCCAAATAAACCAACACTGAATAGGTGGCAAAACCTCAAATACACAAATACAGCATATAGAAAAGCTATATGCTAAGGACTAAAGTCACTCCAAAAAAAAGACATTTTTTGATGAAATTGTGCCAAAACCCAGTTACATCTAAAGGAAAACATACCACAGAAAAATTATGAGAAGTGTGGATTGAATCACTTGTAGATACTAGAAACTGCTCGAACTAAAAGATAACTCTTAGTGTACCATCCAGTATATAGGAAGGATAGAGTTAAGGAACTATTTGAAATGCCCAAACTTCCAAATGAAAGACACGTACTTTCTAAACATATGGTGTGCATGCATGTGACCATTTGTGACTGTGTGTGTATCTTTATACCATATAAAGCATGCTGTACACATGGAGGTTACAATATTGAAGTTGCTGCATCATTTCAGCCTAAGCAAACGCATATAGTATCGTACAATTATAACTCATGAAAGGTGCAAAATCAAAATGCAATTAACAAACTAAAGGGTTCTGACCACCACCACCACAGAAAGTCTCAGAAACTTGATGTTTTACAAGCACTACATATAGAATATAGAACATGGTGCCTTCCATTAAGAAGAAACATGCACAACCTCACCTATGTTGGTGTGAAATTGTTATTCATTTCCAATAAACAAGTTTTGTCAGCTTTAAAATATTATTGCTTTACAAAAGAAACAAAGTCAAAAGTTTCAGTCCTGTTGACTACAATGAATAACCAATGTTGCATTTGAACATGACATCAGACCAAACTTTGAAACTAAAGCAACAAAGAATGCAAACAAAGGCACGGTAAATCAAAACAGAAATTTTAGCTACCATAATCCCTGTACTACAAAAATTGCATCTTCTAATTAATGATTACACTTACTGAATCATTTTGTGACAGATTGGAACTAATCTCAGCAGAGAATGACAAAAGAACAAAGGCTCTATAAATTTGAAAAGTATTCTTCTGCTCCTTTATCATACCCTAATATTTTGTCCATCAGTAAGCACCACTTGCTCTAGGCTTTGCTGCAATTCAAGCCGATATTGTGCATTCTTGAACATATACCCAGTCATCATCACACTATACATAAGTTGTGCCAGATTCTCAGCTACCTGCACAAGCATATTATAGATTATCATGACCTTTTGAAGAACACGCAAGAAGCCAGCAAGAAACTTTAGTTGTACCAATGATTTCCAAAGGGGAAAAAGCAGTTAAAGTTCTAGTCCTAGTGCCCATAATGCAAATGCTGGTATAACACTTACAGTTGTTACAGTTATGGCAAAGAATTGTTGTGGTAGTGTCCCTATCATGTTTGTTACAGTATGACGCATTGCTTCCACAACCTGCAATCATCCATCTCTTAGACGGGCCTAGAAACCTAACCAAAGTTTCAACAAAATGCATCTTACTGTGCATCTCTCTTTCAAGTGCAATAAAGAAGACCCTGGCATGTTCTCACATTGTACAAATGTGCTCAGTTAAAGTATTTCAAATCCTGCAATATACTGGTAGAAGTAAAACTCTTAAAAAATGAGAGCAAAAGAAAGGAAATGGAAATCACAGAAGATAATAATCAGACCTGTGGTGGTGCTCTTTTCACAAACAATTCCAAAAATTCTGGTTGCACATTTTTTACATACTCCAAAAGAATCTCCCTTCTGCTCTTGGACTGGGACAGCCATTACAAACATAAATATTATCATATTCTATCTTAAAAACACCAGAAAAAAGATGAATTGACACCTTAGAATAAAATACTCAAAACGAAGAGCAAGAAAACAATAATTGCTGTTGAAGTTGTAACAAATATCAGGAATACAAAACATTCTTTTGCATATATGAAAGCATTTAATAAGACAACTGTGGACTCAAATATATGAGATGATGAGTATCAAAAATAAAATCAGGCAAAACTGACTAAAATACTTCCCATTTAAATCATTCTAGAGCCCTGTGCTTCTCAAATAGTTCACTCTTGATTTTAGATACTTCAAGAACCATCTCCAGATATAATTTCCTAAATATAATTAATTTTGAGGATTAGTGTCTATAGCATGTCTAACGTTTTGTGAATAATAATTTTGAAAATGTTTACACAGAACTGCATTCCAAAAAATTAAAAAAAGTCTACTTGCATCGTTCATGTTAATGGCTGGCATATGTTTTTACAACACACTGCTCCATCCAATCATATACCTCTCCATCTACTAACTCTTGCATAGAATGAATCACTCATATAGGACGGTCAAATTTCCTCATTTCACCCATCAATCTGCACCAGATGAGGTATTGAAGGTTCTTCATTGCATTGTTCTCAAGGGACTTATTTGTATGTCTCTGCTCTTCTATATCGAATGAAACTCCTTAAACCCTTCTTGATCATCCATGTGGGTATCTTCAGTTGATTCCTCCAATATATCATTGTGCACATCCCTTGATACATTATCCACAGTGCCACACCATAGTGTTAAGACTTGACTACGTGAAAACTGAGCAAGCTGATTTTGGAGTTGGAATCCAAAACCCAACTAATGTAAGAAATTATTAAGAATTTGTAAATATTAAGAAAAAAGCTTATTATATTGCATCTCTAAGTTGCTGAATCAAAATTGGGTACAAATACAGAAACATGTGTACGGTATGCCAGTACAGAAGGAATTTTTAGGGGCACTAATATCTAAGTAGTTCCATTCAAAGTAATATAAAAATCATAAATATAAACATACTTGCAGCCTAATAACAACGATTAAGTTCAAATACCCCACTAAACAAAACTATTGTAAATATTATGAATTTGAATTTCAATATCAATTTATCAAACTTAACTCAGAACTGTGATGATAAATATTCACTGCTCAATATTAAAATAATACTATAATTAATCAGCATCATATGGGTCATCTTGAATACTAACATCATGATCATCAACATTGACATTAGATAAGGCAAGTAGATTAGAATAACCAAATGTAACCCAACTACCATTCACAATAAAAGTATGTTGGCTAACCAACTCCTCAAAAGTGAAGATTGTGGGGCCACAAAAAAACCAAAATTAGTTCACTTTGGGTCTACCTTGCACAACTTTGTTTCTCTCTGTACTATTTTGTTTGTGAGTAAGAAGACACAAGTTAAATGCACATAAATAAGCTCCTTTGTTGTACTTACTGCCAATTGATTGTGTTTCACTCACTGGATGGAGTATGTACTCCAATTTCGCTCAAATAAAGAACTATCAACCTATTTAGGCAAAGTGAGAGAGTTACAGTTATAAAATAGTAAACCAAACTTCAAATTTGAAAATAAAAATTGTAAAAAATGAAAAAAATCAAACTAAGTGCAATAAAAAATAATAAACTTACAATGAATTTTTGAATGCAAGAGTCTAGGGGTGTGGCAATGTATGGCCACTAAAGTGCAACCAAGCATGGTGTGATCATCCTTCTCGTACTTCTCATGGAGAGAGAAAACACGTTGGCCAGTGTATGCTACAAAATCAGCAAACTCATTCCAAACTAAATCCGCCATATTAGGATCATGCAAGAGTTTAGCATGTGCTTTCCTATACCTTCCACTAATTTCTTTCTATAGTGGAATTCTTAACACATAGTAAAGATCTCATCACTATAAAAATTGGGACTCAATGCAAAGGCAATAAGATGTAGTGAGGTGGTCATTTTGTTCCACCACTTATCACAAATTGATTACAACCAAGGTTACCCCAAGTTTCCAGGACGGGGACGGCAGGGGACAGTGGGACGGGTTTCTGGGACGGCAAATTTTTTTGCCGATTTTGGGGACGGCAAAGGGGACGGCTATGTAAATATAGGGAAATTTTCAAATATATAAGGAAATTTGCAAGTATACATTACATTCATATGAAAATATGGACAATGCATTACATTTAAACGTCATATAACCTTAACATACAACATTTCAATGCCATTTAGTAAATACTCAAAGTAAATAGTAACATTTCAATTCATTATCGGATTGTCAATATGCATATGCTAACAAAAATATAAGTTTAACATAGAA
>MU227110.1:312725-323942 GCA_018584345.1 Thuja plicata
TACTACTACTATCCCCATTGCTGCTCATTGTGCTTAGTTTTGAGATTTAAGAATGCAATGAACTGAGACAATGAAAAAAATAAAAAAAATCAGACTTTCAAGCTTTCATATTGGTAAAAAAAAAAAATGGAAGCATAAACTTACACTTGTTGCACAATGTAAGAAGTTGAAACCCTTGCACAAGAATGAAGAAAATCTCCTTTGCAAACCTCCTTTGCTGCTGCTATAAAACCAAAAAATCAGAATGCTGCAAACACAATGAAATAAAAAAAAATGCTTGTGTGCCAATATAAGGCCACGATTTTCGGATTTTAGGGCAAGTGTAGCGGTGGGGCCCACAAAACGACCCCACCTATGGAGGCATTTTTTTATTTTTGAGTTGTTTTTATTTTTTTGGGGGCCTTTTAGGTTGAGGATGGACGGCCGTCCCCGGGACGCGCGGGGGACGGCTACGGTGTCCCCAGCCATCCCCGGGACTTTTTCCCGTCCCCGAAATTTAGGGCAGCCATCCCCAAGTCCCGGGGACATCCCCACCAAAATCTTAAAATTTGGGGACGGCGTGGGGACATCCCTAAGCCGTCCCCAAGTCCCGGGGACGTCCCCGTTCCAGAAACCTAGGGTTTTAGGCCGGGGACGCGTCCCCGGGTAACCCTGATTACAACTCTTTGAAGAAAGTTTACTTAAATTCTTGTTTTTCTTCGTTTATAAGACTTTATCTTCTCAATCATTAAATTGATGTCATCTTATATCACTCCCAAACATAACTTATCCATGTCAATAAAGTAGATCATGCCTTGATGAAATTAAGAAGATATTCCATCCAATCCCGCCAAGTGCCATCTAGAATTGCTTACTTTAATTTGTTGCCCTTTCACTTTTGGATTGTCTCATAAAGAAATAATTTTGCTCAATGGCATGCTAGAAAACAAATACTACACCTTCACAAGTAATCTCAAGGCACTACTTCAAAAATTACCTTAGTGCCACGGGGATGCGCTGCCCCCCCCCCAAGAAATCCCTACAATTTCAAGATGGGACGTTTCCAAGATGTGGGGACTAGGCAGAAACGTCTCTCCGCTACAACCATCGAGATGCTGCCAAGACGTTGGGCATGTTAGGGAGGGCGTGACATCTTTAGGACTCTCAGGAGTCCTCAGAGCATCTCAGAACACCTAGGGATCTCTTGCGGTCTCCAATTAGAAAAACTAATTAAAAAGAAAAAAGGTGATAAAATTGTGAAAATGACAAGGAGTGCCCCAAGGGCATTGCCCCCAAAGCTTGCGAGGGGCGTTGCCTCTCAACCCTACTAGCAACTCTACCCCTTATTTGTGCATGTTGCCGCGAGCTCCGCCCTGCAACCTCGCCTCGTATAGCGACAAGGAGGGCACCAAGGCCATTGCCCCAAAGCTCATGAGGGGTGTTGCCTCCCGACCCTACTAGGATTTCTACCCCCAAACCCCCACATGGGGTAATACTTCTTGACCCTGTTGGGGGCTCTATCCAAATCCCCGAAAGGACTGCTACCCCTCGTCCCCAAATCTCCACCCACCATTGTTATTGTAAATACAAGCATTGCCATGTTTTTTATGGTTATTAGTTTAAATTTCACTCAGTATGCCAAAAGTTTCATTTGCAATTCTTATACTTAATCTTTGTTTGCTACCGAAGTTCCAAAACTCTACCCACCATTGTAATTGTTCAAGTTTCAATACAATCATTGTCATGTTTTTAATGTTTATTTATTTAAACTTTACATAGTATGCCAAAGTTTTGTTTACAGTTCTTATACCTGTATGTATCAATAGGTATAACTTTTTATGACTAATTTTTCAAGTACTATATGTATTTGCACCACCCCACCACCCTTCCCCCAGCTATTCTACCCAAACTTAGGCCCTTGGTCCCATCGTCCTCAAAACCCATCACCTTGTCAAGAACTCCGTGGAACTATGAAAATTACAAATTATAAACAAAGAAGAAAGAATAATTAAAAATTAAAAAATAAATTAATAATTATTAAAGTGAAACATAAAACTTAAATTTGTAATGTTTCAATTACCTTCAACAGCTCCAATTGCAAGAATTATATTAAAACGGCCTACAAAATGTGGTAGTTTGTGATGAACATTTGGATCTCTTTAGCCTTAGTATAGACTTGTTTGATCCAATATTTTTTTTTGCCCGGTTTTTGAAGCATGAAGGTGAGTCAGTGTACAATACAAGGTGTCTCAAATATATGTAAATGTGTCTCGACAAACATACCAGCCACTCTACAATTCTTTACATTATTTATTGTGAATTGAACAACACTAGAGCTACTGATTTTTTGTAGGACTTTCCTAGAGTTATCGTACATTTTCCAACCTATTCATTTGTTTTATCTTATGATTATTTTCAGGCAAGAGTGACATCTCAAAGCAAATTGTTTCCCCTGTATGTCTTTGCAGTAAGCACTTCTTTCAACACAGGATTTATGAACAACTCCATCGACTGATCCTTCAATCTACTGCACTTCCTTACTGTTAACCATATAGTTCCAAGCCATCAACAGAAAAATTGTGGCCATCAACCAATTCAGAGATCAAAGAAAGCATGTGTAGAGGTAATACCATCAATACACCTAGGTCTGAGGCTTTTTCAACCAATCCTTGGAAAATTCATGAATAAGGTTGACTTGTTAGTATTTCTTGCATATACCTCTAGTGAGGTCAACATGAAATAGGTTCACCGCTTGTACTTCAGAAGGCAGATTACTTAATTCACAATCAATTTATATAGTCAATCCCCCCCCCATCATAGTTAAAAATAAAAAACTTGAAATCAGCAACTAGTTGACAAGCCCAAAACAAAATTAAATTCGGGACTCAGTAATAACTCAAGGAGAAACTCAATAATAACTTGGCAAATTTTCATTAGAAAATGAATAAATTTTTTAAATATTCAAAAACACGCATATTACTGAATTTGTAGGACATATTACTGACCCCATCCTGTGTCCCTCCCTTCAGTTTTTTGCCTTTCTGACCTATCTTTCAAAAGGTTGCATGCCAAGTCTACTTGTTAGCATTCCTTTCCTACAGGTACCAATGTACACTAATATTAGAGATACTCACTGTATACCCCTAAGGTAGCACTACATATAAATTCCTTGAAGAAGGAACCATCCCAGAAACCTCATGCTATAAGAGTTAAACCTACTTCACTACCCTGTCTCCCTAGTTGATTTAATTGATCATGGCGACCAAATCCTACCTGCATCTGGCATGTTTTGTTGACATTCAGAATTGGTCATATCTAATCCTTACATTTTTTCATTTTTTCTAAGCTTTTATAGGTCAAATTTCATTTCTCCATAAATTAAAATAGACTTGCATTACTTCGCCCAACAATTAAAACTTTACATGCATTTATGCTAGATAGCATTTTTTAAGCATATGTCTGAATATTTTTAGTTTTCTGAACCAGAATTTTCAAATTTTCTCTAAAATCAGCACTTTCAGATTTTTCCCCCTCATAATGAATTAAGATTTTCCAAAATTGATATTTATTCATCTAAACCAATAATCCTTAAAGAAGTAATCATTCCAGGAAACTTCTTGCTACTAGAGCTAATAGGTCTACTACACTACTCCATCTCCCTAACATCATACAAGTAATCCATAATATTATAAGGTCTCTCTTAATACATTGGGAACATGGAAAACCCATGAACCCACACATTATATAATTATATTTTATCAACATATGGGCTATAAATTTAACCGTAGGTTACCTACTAATTATAACTAAATATTAAATACACCATGTGTTGGCTAATCCATAACCTCCATATATACCATAATACCATGTGCCTGACTGTATAACAATCTATTACCATTATTTCCTAGCCAAGTCCCTCAGTTAAATTTCTTTGTGTTTATGGAAAGCAACTGAGACTCCAAGATTAAACTTTGTTTGTGCACGTGGTGCAAAACCTGCTGGAGTCAAATCTGACTTCCTTGCATGAAGACGCTTGCCATTTTGTCAACCTCTAGAACCTAAAATGCAGCCTGATAAATACAAACCATTCTTCAATTCAATAGCGTGAAGTTTGTTTTCCATCATGATTGTGAATGATTGTGAGATTTGCATTGGAAGTGCTTATAAAAAATTCACCCTCCTTGAAATGAAAAAAACAAATTAGAATCAATTCAGTAGATAGTTTCTAATGAAAGTCCACAACAAAGAATTTTATATTTTTAGATATCATCTCAGCCTTGTGGGCATATCCTTGTAAAACTTAGCATTGAGTATTGTGTGAGCAACATAAAATTGGTCAACTATCCATGACAAGTAGGAGGTATTTTCCCCAGTTTATCAAATTATTTTGTTTTATCAGGAATCAACTGTGTAAATTCTGAGTCAAATTCATTGACTCAAATTTCATGAGTGGTGAATCACCACAAGACAAAACCATCTGTGAGCATGAACGCTCACATACACTAGGGAAAAGTACACTACCTCTTAGCCTGATTTAGAAAGTTTGACAAATAGTCTTAGGCACAGAGCAGCAAAGGGGAAATAGTCTTAGACACAGAGCAGCAAAGGGGACTGCAGCTCCTGGTTTTAGTGTACACGGTACAAGTGGCTTAATCCACCCTTAAGCAAAATTACAGTTTCTCCAAAAGTTGGATGCCCACCTATTTAAGATGGTAGTCTCGGTGGCTGCTAGAGAAGGGGTTACCAACCCTCTTCACAAAATCTGAGAAGACCTTTAGTAAAATTGCCATTTTAGCTTCCCCATTTCTCCAAAAAAAGTCCTCTAAATAATAAGGAACAAAAAATCCAGATCCTTAAAACCTGTTTGTAAAGGTTCAAAACCTCATGGTTCATAGTACCTATTTACTGGAACAGATTCTATTTGTGCCGAACCTCAATGGGTAATACAATGTAACGTGCCCAAAGAAAAAAATGGTTGAAAAATTGTCATGCTGCATGGAAACTGCAAAGTCATAAATGACAATGACCGCCTCACAACAACAACCATAGCATAAGTCACAATTCTCGCCACAATAATCAAGATAATAAACACTGACAGCATAATATTTTAATCAAAATTAAATCTTTGTGGAAAGATTACACATTGCTCTTGAAATTTCCTTGAAGAGGGGTCTTGAAGGACACAAATATTCTGAATTGAAAATAATATTTCCTATCCAAGATTCGTGATATCATTGTGCAAGTTAATGTTGAAAATAGTTGTATTGCCCCGCACACGATTAATCTGGTAATTTTCTTTCAAGAGGGATTTTGAACAAAACTCGAACTTTTAAAATAGTGGTGTCAAATGTGCATTATATTAAAAAGGGGGGGCAAAGTAATAAGAAGCTAACTATAACAGAAGACGGTGCTGGTCCTTCTCCTTGGCTGAAGTTGGAGAAGCCATTCTGATTATGATTAGGCGCTGCGTCGCCCCCCTTACACCACCTCCTTGTCTTTCTGCTGTTGATTCTCAAACTCAAATACCCTCGCCCCCCTCTACTCCACGAGTAGCGCTCAGCATTCAACACCAATTTAGCGTTGGGTAATAGAGAGAACGATAAACAAGGAGCCGGGCGGAGAAACATAGCCAGTGCTGTTGCTGAAAAAGACTCTGCTTTGCTTTGTAATTGGATTCTACCTGTTAGTTCCGCCGCCTACAACCTCGTTTATGAACAACAATTTCCGATGTAATAAAACGGAATGCTTTTTATAGGCTCCATTTTTCATCGTCGTCTTCAATTTTAGAGATCTCATAAACGTAACCTGCTGTTTAGGTGTTAAAACAAATGTTGTACATTTTGGAATCACTTTCTTACTAGGTTTTCGAAGAAAATGGGTTCTCTTTTTGGAAGGGACTTGAATCGCCCTCATATAAATGATTTGTTTTTAAAAGATAAATGTGCCTAGGGCCACTCTCTTTATATTAATCAAAATTTTATATTGTTGCATACCGAATTTTATTATATTTTTTCATTTATTACTGTGATCAAAAACTATTTATGGCCTTTGTTCTATTAGAAAAAAATAAAAATTTGAAACTGAGAAACAAAAAATTATGTATGATTCCTTAATTATGCAGTGTCAAGGGAATGAACTACCATGTCCTTACTTGTATTCACTCACTCTCCCAAAATAACTCCCTCTAGTATGTCTTTCACAAAATCCACTCTTGCCAATGATTGCACTCTCTTGTGAACTTCATCCATTGTAATCCCCTATAGTATGAACTGCTACATTAGGTTGTTAAACCTATAATATGTTGAGATTAAGGTGTCTCAACCTTAGAGTCCAAACATGTTGGTTATTTTAATTATTTTTTGCACTCGCTTTGGAAGTACTAAAATTTAGGGGACTAGTGTCATGGGTTGCTATGTAGGGATTGTGATAGTTTCTTTTAATTACTGTGATGATAACTAGTTTGATGGAAGAGTCATAGACTTATAGTGGAATTCACTTTTAAAAAATGGTGTAGGGTAGGTGTAGTATATGGTAAGATGACCATTATGGGTGAGTCATGAGTTAGTGTTTTGGAAACTTACTATGTTCAACATGTCATGAAAATGGCAACTTGTTGTTTTTTGACACCACTTACCTTTTGATTGTATGAGTTCGTTTTAGAAACCATCGGTGTTTTCCACTCATGTGTTGAGCTTTATAAATATGTAGCATCCTAGTGTATTTTATATGATGAGGTTGATTTTTTGAGAAGTTGTCTCTCCAGAGTTCTTTGTTGTTGTAATTACTTCTAAATAGCATTGACTTTGTGCATTGTATTGTAAATCGTTGCCTGGTAATACAATTGATCTTTTGGCTTTTGGAGTGTGGGTTTTTTCTTGAAAGGGTTTTCCCATGTAAATCTGTTGTTATGAGTTTATTTGTTTAAACCTAAGTTTGTTTATGTCTTTCTAATTTGTAACAATTAAAAGGTTTGTAATTATTTTTTGGATTATCTCTCTTGTCAGGTGTAGCATTTAGAAAGTGTTATACTATATTTTGCTTCTTTTCAATTGGTATCAGAGCCTAGTCATCTTTGTTATTATTTTTTAGTAGAAGGGTTTCTCGTGTTGATCTTGTTTCAACAGAATTTTTGCAGAGAAAGATCTCATAACCTTTTTGCAGTTTTGAGATGGCAAGAACATCGAGCAAAATAGAGACAAAAAAAAAAGATTAATGAATGCAAATTTAAGTTGTGGAAACTAGAAATGGGGTATATGTTTGTAGATAAAGATCTATAGGTTGTGGTTCCTTGAACACAACCTCAAACTACAATGCAGGATGTATGGGATACAATGCATTGGAAAGCCAAGGGATTGACAAGACTTTGTTTGGTTTATTATGTGCTCTTGAATGTTCATGCAGAGAAGACTATAGTTGAGCTTTGCTTTATAATTGGATTTCAACACAGTTAGAGCTAGTTTTGTTGCCTACAACCTCGTTTGTGAAGAATTATTCCCATGTAAGAAAGAGGAATGCTTTCTCTAGGCTCCATTTTTCATCGTCATATTTAATTTTAGAGCTCTCATAAATGTAACATGGTGTTTAGGTGTTAAAACAAATGTACAATTTAGAATCACTTTCTTACTAAGTTTTTGAAGAAAATGGGTTATCTTTTTGGAAGGGACTTGAATCGCCCTTGTATAAATAATTTTCTTTAATAGACAAATCTGGCTAGGGGCCACTCTCTTTGTATTAATCAAAATTTTATGTTTTTGTGTACTGAAGATCATTATATTTCTTTGATTTATCACTTTGATCAAAAACTATTTATGCTCCTTGCTCTATTACAAAAAAAATAGCAAAGATTTGAAACTAAGAACCAAAAAAATTATGTATGACTTCTTAACCATGCAGAGTGTCGAGGGAGTGAACTACCACATCCTCACCTGCATTCACTGGCTCTCCCAAAACAACTCCCTCTAGTATGTCTTTCACAAAATATGCTCTTGTCAATGCTTGCACTCTCTTGTGAACTACATCCATCGTAATCCCCTATAGCAGGAACTACTACATTGGGTTGTTAAACCTATAATATGGTGGGATTAAGGTGGCTCAACCTTAGAGTCCAAACATGTTGATTATTTAATTATTTTTTGCACCCACTTTGGGAAGTACTAAAATTTAGGAGACTAGTGTCATAGGTTGCTATGTAGGGACTATGACAGTTTCTTTTAATTATTGTGATGATAACTAGTTAGATGGAGGAGTCATAGAGACTTATAGTGGAATTACTTTTGAAAAATATTTTAGGGTAGGTGTAGTATATAGCAAGATGAACGTTATGAGTGAGTCATGAGTTAGTATTTTGGAAACTTGTTATGCATAATGTGTCATGGAAATGGAAATTTGTTGTTTTTCGGCACCAATTACCTTATGATTATATGAGTTGGTTTTGGAAACCATGGGCACTTTCCACTCATGTGTTGAGATTTATAAATATGTGGCATCTTACTGTATTTTATATGATGAGGTTGATTTTTTGAGAAGTTGTCTCTCTAGAGTTCTTTATTCTTGTAATTACTTCTATAGAGCATTGACTCTATGCATTGTATTGTAAATCGTTGCCTAGTAATACAATTGAGATTTGGCTTTTGGAGTGTGGTTTTTTTTCTTGAAAGGGTTTTCCAATGTAAATTTGTTGTTATGAGTTTATTTGTTTAAACCTGAGTTTGTTTGTGTTTATCTAATTTGTAATAGTTAAAAGGTTTGTAGCAAACTTTTGCATTATCTCTCTTGTCAAATTTAGCATTTGGAAGCGTTATACTAGACTTTGCTTCTTTTCAATTGATATCAGAACCTAGTTAGATATGTTTCTTTTTTTAGTAGAAATATTTCTCGTGTTGATCTAGTTTCAACAGAAGTTTTGCAGAAAAAGATTTTATAACCTTTTGCAGTTTTGAGATAGCAAGAACATCGAGCATCATAGAGACAAAAAAAATAATGGATGTAAATTCAAGTTGTGGAAACTAAAAATGGAGGATATGTTTCTAGATAGAGATCTATGAGTCAAGGTTTCTTGAACAAAACCTCAAACTGCAATGCAAGACGTATGGGATACAATGGATTGGAAAGTCAGGGGATTGATAAGACTTTGTTTGGTTGATAATGTTCTCCTAAATGTCCAGAGAAGACTACAACTGAGCTTTAGAAGAAGCTTAGTGATATTTATCGTGGAAATCCTTGGTAAATAAGTTATCCCTAATGTAGACACCTAAAATTGACTAAATAATCTTTCTTATTTAGTTAATTAGTATCATTTCACTATACTTCAATTTTAAATTCAACATTTCCCCCTAATTTCTATAATTGGATAATTTTAATTAATTATTTAATTATTGGCATCTAACTATTATTCTTCTATTAATTAATTAAATAATTATTATTATTTAATTAATCTCTTATATTCGCAATAAATTAAGTAATCATAAATTAGTTAATTAATATCTTCCTCATTATCAGTATTACATGATAATTGTAATTAATTAATCTTTCTCCTAAAATTAAATAAATGACAATTTATTTAATTTCCTAATTCATTCCTCTCATAAATGAATAAAATTTATTTATTTACTACCCACATGTGCAGTTAAATAAAATTTTCCAATTCATTTAATTCTAATTACTCTTCTAGTTCTAACTAACACTAAGTCTCAATCTAACTATTCAATCACCTTTCCTAACTATTCAAGCACTTTTTCTGACTGGTCAATCTATTTAGTTCTTTGCTCAATCTAATATGTTGCCTAATCAATCTACTTAGTCATCTCTCAAATCAATTTAGTTCAATCTCTAATCAAAACTAGATCACTCACAGTCAAATGAGTTAACAAGTCAATCTATCCACTTCACTATCCAATCAATTTAGTTAAACTCTTATATCAAATCTAGTTGACTCTTCAATCTATTTCAATCGTCTCCTCAATCATAGAATCTCGATTGAAATTCGGAATTTCTATATAATGAGAGTTGATTCCCATAATTCATAACCATGTATTTTCAAATTGTCATGCTATCTAATTGAGCACAAACTAAGAGCCCACATTTGAATTAAGAAAGAGAAGAACAAGGGAGGGTAATCGGGTTTGCATATGCTTTGATTGATTTCATTTAATATTGTTGTTATGCATTTCCATTATCATGTTTTCTCTCTTGATGTTTATGGATACTAACTATGACTAATAGATTTTGGTGGTTAGATCTTATTGTGTTGTCATGATCCAGATCCAAATTTACTCTAATAAAAAATGGTGAAACTGTCATGAAGCACCAGCTGCTTCTCAAATTTTTATTATTGTTTTTTCGTGCAGGCGTAGATTTTATTCAACACACTTGCAGGTAATTCGACACTATTGCATGATTTTGAGCCGCAACGACTTATTATTGTTCGTAGTTGTTCTTTGTGTTCTGACTACTTTTTTTTGTTTTGTTTATTTTGTGCAGGACAATTTATTGCATCTGTGTATTATACGATGCACCTACATATTTTTAATATGCAATTGCTCATTTCTGATACACAATTTTTTTTCATTGATATAATCTTCTTTTGGTTCCATATTACCATTTTTTTTTGTGTTTGTGCATACATATTTAATCGATGCAATTGATTATTATTCATCGCATTTATCGATACAGAGCCACAATTAACCTAATTAATTGATGCATCTGTGGATTTCAAAGATGCATGTGCATATATAAGGTGACATAATTGGCTGTTAAAATACAAGTACATAAGAGAAAATTGAATCAGATTGTTGACCAAAGGAGAAGAAAAGAGGAGATATGAGTTTATCTAAATTTTAAAAGGCCCATCAAAGATGATGATCTTGAAGTTGATCTCAACTATCAAGAAGCCTTCAATGATTATTTGGAAAAGGTATACAACTTTAATGACAAATACGATATATTAATATCAATATCATAAATCTTCATGACTATGAGCTTTAAATCCTAGATCTAGAGGTATTTTTATACTAATGTATGATTTTCAGTTGGTGACAGGAAAACAACACTTCAATGTCTAAACAAAACAAACAATTCACAGTTGGTTTTTGGTGCTTTAAAAAAGAACCTTGGTTAAAACAAACAAGTAATCTACATTTAGTTTTGGTGGTATAAAAAGAATCCTTGTGCATTTCAGTTTGCTTCGTAGATTAGAAAACATTTTGATTTGGGGCTTAATTCGATATATATATATATATA
>MU227110.1:340293-352540 GCA_018584345.1 Thuja plicata
TAAGAAAGGAAATATGCAACTACAATGAAATGCAATAACAAAGTCTTCAAAGCTTGGATGTAGAATGTCTTCAAAGAGCTCCAAATGACCTAGAAAACTTGCAGCATAACTTTAGCATCAAAACCTATGATATGAAAATGAAGGAGAGAGCTCTCCTTTTATAAGAATTGAGATGAAATGGACCATTGAGATTAAGAGGCAAAAGTCTTAATCAACGGTGGAGAAAAATGGAAGCTTGATCCTTGTGCACAAATATCCTCCAATAGGAAAATAGGAGTTGACTTTTGTGTCCCACATAAGACAAAAAGTGTTTTTTCCTTTTTCTATACAATAAAAATAATGTTTTATTTGTGCAACATAGGATAAGAAGAAAAGTGGGGATTTTTTATTTAAATAAAAGAGGAGGAAATTCCTTTTAATTAAATAAATGCTTAGGATAAAGTGATTTTATTATTTAATTAAAAGAGATTTTTAATTAATTAAAAGAGAGCATGTTCTCTTAATTATAAATAAGATTTTTATTTTTATTTTTTCTCTTTTAAATTAAATAAGGCTCAAACCTTAGGAAATATTGAATTGATTATGATTTGATCAAGGAAATTGATATAATTGATATTGTTGATATTTGAAAATATTGATTCGGGGATTTGATAAATTGAGAAACGGGGCCCAAAGTCTAGGCGACCATTTTAGGGTGCATACAATTACTGCCTTTAAAGAAGGGGATTCCTAAATATCTATTAGGTACCAGTCCTTGTTTCATCCCTAAGATTTTCCCAATTTTAATCTGTTTCTGATGTGGAGTGTTGAAAAAGAAAATCTCTGATTTTTTTCAGTTGATGTGCTGTCCTGACACCTGTCCATAGATTTCTAAAGTTTCCTTCATAACTTTATCTTCTTGGTCTGTAGCATCACCTCCTAAAAAAGTGTCATAAAAAAATTGAAGGTGTGTCATGGCTTCCACCCCTTCTATGATATGAATGCCTTTCCATATTCCTCTAGTTCTTTTTTCCCCAATCAATCTCCCAAGAACTTCTGCCAATATTATAAACAAGAAAGGGGAAAGAGGGTCCCCTTGTCTAATTCCTTTCTCTTGTGGGAAGAATCCTTGTGGGCTTACATTAGCTAACACTAAGAACATTGGAGTTTCATTACAAATTTCCACCCATTGAATCCAACCCTCCTCAAACCCAAACTTTTTCAAAACCTTCAGCAATAAACTTTTGTCTACTTCATCATATGCCTTTTTTATATCCAATTTTACTATCATTTTTTGTGTCTTAGCCACTCTTATTGATTGGACTGCCTCATGTGCAACTATAATTCCTTCAAAGATTGATCTTCCTAGGGATAAACCACTCTACTCTCCCGAGATGACCCTATGTAGGACAATCTTTAGTCTATTGGAAAACACTTTTGAAATCAGTTTATAAATTGTGTTACATAAAGCTATCTGTCAAAAATCCTCAAAGGAGATATGTTCATCTTTTTTAGGGACCAAAGCTATGAAGGTAGTGTTCATCTCCTTGAGTATAAATCTACCAGTGCGGGATTCTTCCACCACCTCCCACAGATCTTCTCCAAAAATATGCCATAATTTCTGAAAGAAAAGAGATGGAAAACCATCTGGTCCTGGTGCTTTGTAACCTCTCATTCCTTTCAAAGTTGCTTTGACCTCCTCTCTGCTTATTGGGGCCATTAATTTTTTGTTCATTTCCTCTGAGACAGCTACAGGGGTCACAGTTAAAACTTCTTCTACCCTCCTTACATCACTGTCATCTAGGTTTTTCTTCTTTGAGAAGAAAGCCACTGCTTCCTTATTTATACTCTCTTTATCCTCTACATTTACTTCGTCACTATTTAGAATATTAAAAATCTTGTTTCTAGATCTTCTAATTTTCACTGAATTATGAAAGAGCTTTGTGTTTCTATCACCTGCTTTCAACCAGGATTCCCTTGATTCCTATTTCTAGAAAATTTCCTCTTTAGCTAACCAACCCTCCAATTCCTTTCTCAGACGAGTTTCCTCTTGGAAATCTACCTCTAACATTCCCCTTTTTATCACCTTTAAACTTAAACTCTGGAGGCTCGCCTCTAATTTAAGCTTTTCTTCAAAAAAAATATTTAAAATGTTCCCTATTCTAGATTTTAAGTTTCTCTTTAATAAATTGTAACTTTTTGAAGAAAATGAAAACTTTGTTACCTATTCTTCTTGGATTTGTTTCCCACCAATTTGCAATCATCTCAGGAAAGCCTTCTGCTTGGAACCACATCGCCTCAAACTTGAAAAGACATCTTTCTGGAGTGTTGTCATCTTAAATCCTTAGGCAAACTGGGAAATGGTCTGAGCCTTGGAAAGGGCGAATCTCTGATTCACATGTTCATAGTGTGTCTGCCCAATTACCGACCAACAAAACTCTGTCTAGCTTTTCTGCAATATTTAAAAATCCTAATATTTTGTTGGTCCATGTAAGTTCTCCTTTTCTAAAGGGCACTTCTATCAAACCACTGTCATTAACAAAATTACTAAAGTCTTTTTTACTCTCATTGTTCATCCTATTCCCCCTTTTTATCCTCTGGCAAGATCGCATTAAAGTCACCTCCTAAAATCACCATCTCCTCTTACAATCCTTTGATGATTGTTGTTAACCTTTTCCACATTATTCTTTTCTTCCTTTTATTGTTAGGGCCATAAATATTGAAAACTGAGATAGTGTAGTTAAGTTGTTTTGAGTTCACTTGTAACCATTGCCAATTTTGTTCAACTTACCTAATTGTCACCTCAATTTTTGCATCATTCCATAAGGCCCCTAGCCCCCCAGAAGCTCCCTATGTCTCCACCATTGCACATTTCCATCTCCCACATTTTATTTCAAACATTTCCCGGTCATCCTGCTTAATTTTTGTTTCTTGTAGTAGGATTAGATCTGGTTCCATTTGATAAAAAAATCACTTGATCAATCGTAATGTGTTAGAGGCATTGCAACCCCTGACATTCCATGATAAGAGTTTCATAATTTTTGAGAAAAGGCATAGCCTTTTCCCGATCTAAGGATTTTTGTTTGGTGAGAAGCACTCCCTACAATGGCTAAGTTGACCTTGTTTGATTTTGCACCTCTTTTTTTTTTCCCCCACTCTTGGCTTCAAAAGTTGCGATGTTGTTTGTGTCACTGTTTTGGTCTCCATTACCCCATGTGTTTCCAAGAAACCCAGATCATTTAGGCCTCCTTCCTCCTCATTGTCCACTGAATTTGAATCCTAGTCTTCCGAATCATCCTCACTATCCCTATTACTTTCAAATAAGTTGGCTAGATTTCTGATTGGGGAGATCTCAATGTCCTTGAAAAGTAAATTGTCATTTGCTTGGTCACCCAGGTCCTCTTGCAGCCTTTGTTGATTTTCTATCTCATCCATCTGATTTAAGAACTCAATCACTACCTTGACTCCCTCTTGTTTATCTGTAGGTTTGTATCCTTCACAAAATTCTGCAGTCTCTAGGATGATCTGGGGAAGGGTGGTGATTCCTCCTATGCTCAACCTGTGTTCCTTAGGAGTTATTTCATTTGGTTTTAGGTTACCCCAAAATTGTGTCAGGTCCCTTTGTGTGCTTTTTACCTGATTTCTTTCTTTGGAGATGGGATATGGGGTTTCCTTAACCATTTGTGTTGATAACCTATCTTCCTCATATCGTGTTGTAAACATCCCATGAATAGCTTCCTCTTTAGCAGCTTTGTAGTTCTTCCTCCAGATTGGGGTATTGAACTGACCCCGGTCTAAACAACACAATTGGTTCGCCATTAAGTCCACTAAAGATATTCCATCACCTAGACATGCATGTTCTATTTGGTCTAAGAGTTCATCTTCTGCAAGCCCTTTCCCCTTCTTCGTATAATCATTCTGCTCTTGTGTAGGCATAGTCTGGGGAATCTCTCCTTCCCAAACTTAAATATTTTGCTTCCATATTCCATGCTCTATTCCAATGGTGATGAAATCATGGATTGGGTTATTAATTTCTAACCTGATCAAGATTCTAGGGTGGATTGATGCATCCTTTGCACTTATCACTTCCTTGGCAGCTACAAAGGACCCTATTCTATTCCTTATCTATTCTAGGGTTATTTCATCCCAGTATTCCATTGGAAGATTATGTAGATTCAACCACACCGGGTATTATTTTATCTTTTCCTGTATGGGATAAAAAATTTCCACCCAATCTTTTAGATAAACTCCTTTTCCATTTATTAAATAGGGCCCATTTTTTAGGATCCATTCTTTTCCCTCTTTTTCCTCACATATACCCATATAGAAACCATTCGTCAGAGTTTTAAGTTTCAAGTTTTTACCCCAGACCTCCGTACACCATCCTCTAATAATGGAAATAGATGGCCATGGACCCAACCATTTAAAGAAGAATTCCCTTTCTTTTAAGGAATCTACTGTATCTATCCACTTAGGGTTTGAGATCTTAAGTGTAGAGAGTACCTCATATATGATATTTGCACCCTCTCTTTGAGGTTGTTTGGATTGCTCCATAGAGTTCTCCTTCGCCCTACTATGCATTGGTTTGTAGAACTTGTGCTCGATTTTGGTAAAGTCAAAGTTTCTTCCAATCCTTGTATAAATTGGACCTTTACCCTCTGTTCTTTGTTGGTTCTCCCATCTCCTGCCATTCCCGCAGGTTCTATGTATTGGGTGTTGAAATCTATTTACTCCATTATGCCCGCCACTTGGGTTTTTCATACTCCACCTATTTTGATTTCGATAGTTTAGAGGCCATCTTCTGTGATCTTGGCCACTGTAAACCCACCCTAGATGTGCATGGAAACCCGATCGTTCTTGTGTCTGCACTCTTTCTGCCCTTTCAAAATTTGCAGGTGATCGTTGCCTCCATACTTGCTCCCACGTCTCCCTCATCTTTTTTTCCTAAGTTATTTCACTTATTAATCAAATTATTTTGATTTAATTATTAAGTCACTTATTATCTCTAGTTTACTTAAACTAAAATTTAGGCATGTAATAAATAATTCTTTTATTAATTATTATCATAAAACCTAGGTTTCTCCCTTTTAGGGTTTTGATCACCTTTATAATGTTTGATCTCTTTGTAATTATTTCTACTCAGTGAATAATTTGAGGATGCTATTGTATTGAGGGTTTTCTCTCCATTGTTTGCACAATATGTTTCCTCTTTCATGGATCTATTATTTATGGCCTCCACAGGTTTGTATTCAGGTGATTCTTGGGAGCTTGTTGGTAAACAGATTGTTCTTTTTCACTTTAACTCTAAAATGCCCAAACATTAAAGAAATAATTGAATACAACAGTTGGGAAATGTAACTGAATAACTAATTTCCCTCTGAATTTGAAGGTACAAATCCCTTAAGTGATTAATCTTTAATGAATTTTGTTCTTTCCTAATTTAATGGGGGTTTGTTCTTGACCTGAGAACATAAGAGGTAATCCGAACTAGGCCTAGACAGGAACTAGCTCAGGCAAAAAGATTCAACTTTCTATCTAGCCAATCTTAAGACTTTATTAATCATATAAGATCCTAAAATTAGTAATGCAGTGGTAAATAATGAAGATACAAATGCAAAACCGAAAGATCGATGACAACATAACAAAGATGAATCAATCTATTTCATAAGAACATTTATCGTAATTTATGAATGACACCCAAATTTCCCCTCAATTAACTGTATCAAATCATAATACAAAACTTTGGTTTAATCTTGGACTGTAAATCCAATTTAAAGAAACATTCAAATTGATAGAAAGATAAATGCAATGAAATAGTTAAAACATTGGCATTCAGACATGAACAAATTTGACTCAGAAAGAATGAAGTTCTTCACACCAAAATTTAGCCGACCTTTTTTTATTGATTTTCAAAATAGTACATATAGATCGTAGCGTTTGACCGTTACAAAAAGGGTAACTGAAATGGTTAAACTTCTCTAACCAGACTTGATAAACAAACGTTTATCCTTTACAAGCTCTATCAAAATTTAGTATAAGAGGGAATATATTTATGCTTCCTTTTTCTTCCCCTTATCTAATTTCTCCCTATAGGCAGTGACAACTTTGATGATTGGGATAAGTCCTTCATGTCTATTGATATGGACATTTGTATATCTGATGAGCCATCGAGAATGATCTTTGGCCAGAATCTTAACCGCATCTATCTAATCTTTCAGCTCTTCCATGGCTTTATAGATGCACCCACTCAACTGTTGGAGTTCTGGTACCTTGTCCAGGTGAGAGGAAGACTATTCTGCCAGTTTATCTACATAATCAGAGAAAGATTTTTGCATTTTAGTCACTCCGATCATATCTTTTCCTTGACCACTTATTTGTGACTCTGTGTGAAGACCTTGCAGGAGTTTGAAATATTTGTTATGTTCTTCTTTGATTTTGATGTATGTTTGTTGTAACCCTCCTTCAGCTTGGATGATCATCTCAGTTTTAAATTCCAGACTTTAAAGCCATTCAATTAAAGGCTCATCTGCTTTCTGCAAGATGTTGGCCTTTATTGCCTCTTTAGTCTTCATTTTGACTACTATATGCAGCATTACTATACACTCTTGATACTTCACTCTATCCGATGTGAGAGTCTGCAAATTCTTATCAATATTGTTTCTTTCCTTTTCCAACTTTTGGAGAGTATCACCCAGCTGCTCAATAGCTACAAGCCCTTAAGATTTGAGTCTCTCAATCCACCTTTTACCAATTTTCCCAAAGTGTCTGTCTTCTTGCAACTTGGCAATGATGGCTTGATTCTCTGTAGCATTGGGGTTGAAAGTGGTTTGGGCACTAGTAATGCTTGCAATTGGAGTAACTAACTACATGATAAAATTAGTTAGTTCATTGACTTATGCTTTAAGTTGTACTTTAGTAGTCTTAAGCTCCTCAAGCTCTTCTTCAATTAATACATTATTGGATTCAACCAATCCACCTTGGTATCATGACGAGCTAACCCTATATCAAATGACTGTAGCTCAAAATAAGAAGTAGTTAAATCTTCAAACTTGCCCTCCTTTGTAGGCTTTGCTACCTCCATGGTGAAGTGCCCAGTTTCTGGATCTCGACCTAATGTAGACAACATCTTTTCTTTCTTCACCTTGCTCAGAGTGGTACTGGAATATAAGGCCCATGAAAGAGCATCCTTGCTGGGAGCTCCTTCTTCTACCCTCTTTCTTTTGCACTCTAGAGCGTTCTCTATCCAAGACTCAACACTAGTAACTTTGGTGGCAGAGACCAATTCTTCTATTAAAAAACTTCCTGATGACCGAAGGAGTAGATTTTGGTCTGGAAGCAAATGGATTTACTGAGGTAGGAGAAGAGGAAACTAATTTAGTGACTTGAGAAACTTCCTATTGCTTTTCAACCTCTTCATCTAATTCTGTGGCTGAAGTACTGGAACTTTCCTCACCCACATCTACTATAATGGGGGACCCTCGCCTTGGAGTGTCTTGAATCGAGCTTTGACTGGCTGCTTTGATTCTGCACTTTTAATGGGTTCAGCCGTAGGCTTGACCAGATCTGTGGAAATTGCTTCTTCTGTTGAACCAATAAAAGGAAGCGAGCCATCTCCGCATGTATTTTCTAGTGGAACTGCCTTCTTAGGAGGTTCATCGTCTCTGCCTACTGGTTGAGCTGGCTCTTTAGCTATGGTTGGGATAGTCACTGAGGATGATGCAAGAGTGTTTACTGTCACTTTTTCAAGAGATTATTCAGAAGGAGGCTTCCTTTCTGACATCTTCCTTCTAACTGTCATCCATTGGATCCATTGCTTTGTTCTTTTATAGATTCCACCCATCAAGGTTTGCAAGTCATCAATGACTTGACCTTGCATGGGTTTAGAGCTTATAGGGAGGGGATTAATCTTCTCCATGTACGTATCATCATACATATGCTGGCCATCATCTTCTACGCCTTCAACTGCAATCTTAACTTTGAACCTTTTGACTTGTTCAATAGTTAACCTTGCATACAATCTATCTCTTCTTTGTAGATCATCCTTGAAGTTGGCCCAATAGTCTTCTATGTCATATGTGTGATGAATGGTGTGACCCATTTGCAAGTAATCTCTGGCATAGTTCACAGGATCATACTGGGGTCTCAGGACATCATATGTTTCCAATTGAAACTTCTTTGAGAATGCTTTCAAAACATTCTTTGCATCAGACCGAGATGCATAGATGTAGGCTCCAATAGTCATGGGGAAGTCATAACCTTTCTTTTTGGCACCTGCACAAATCAAGTTCACTTGGACTACTTGCCTCATCACTTCAACCAACACAATCATGTCATCAGGATACCTGGGCAGCTTCAAGGGGAAATCATTAAATCCTGCAAGACGAATATATGAGAAATTTGCAAATTAAATAAAATAACCCCCAAATTGGTTGATGAATGCCATGGCTTCTGGAGAAAATCTCCTTTCTGGGAAACCTTGCAACTCCCTGCATAGTCTCATTGTGAATGCATCATTAACCTTGATATACTTAGTATAACTGTTATGTATTTGCAAATAGGGAAAAAATTCGTAACTTTTAACATCCTTCAGGAATTATTCTAACCTAGGAAGCCCCGGTCAAATTTGAATCGTAGCTAAGATGTATAACAAAACTGAAGACATATAGAACTCATTCTGATATTGAGCTCTATTTAGGGCGTCTAAAAGATTTTTGCTTACCATGTGAGTCCAATCAATGAAATTTTGCTGGGAGAAAATCACCTGGACTAGGAAGAAATGGTGCTCAACAAAATTAAGTGCATCACTCTCACCTCTGATCCTGTGGAGAAATACCAGGATGTCTACAATTTCAGGCTTTAGGTTCATGTCATTTAGTGTTTTAGGCAACTTTCCCTTGGTGCTCCTCAGCCCTTGGAACCATGTTTTCATTATTTCCTTCCTCTATACCGTCTTCTTTGCTCCATACTCAGTGATCGCTCGGTTGTAGGTCATCTTTGAGTATTCATCTTGCTCTAGAATACAAAGGGAGTTTTGAACAGAGTCTCTATCAATAGAGAGCAGCACTATGTTATTTGGCAAAATAATCTGCTTAGTATCATGATTGTAGCGGGCTATGCATTCACAAACGAGCTCCGGAGCCTGAATTGCAACAGGAAAGCCAACGACTTCAACTAACCCGCTCTCCTTCAACTTCTCAGTAATGGGATGCATCCTTTCTACCTCCAATCTATTCTAGAATCTCTGCATGTCGAAGAACTTCAGAGAGGTATCTATGATTTTTTTCCATCTAGACGCAATACCGTTCAACCCGTCAAATCCCATGAATCTGGTGGTCATTGATGATTTGATTCAAGAACTAGGAATTTATCTTAGCAATATGAAAACAAGAAGAAACTATTTCCAGGGGTTTTAATTCAGGCAATTTGACAAACATATGGTAATTCTTGTTTACAACACTTCATTGATTTTATAACTTCTAACTTTTTACCGTTAATGGCTGCCTTCCCATGCCACATGAGTGAAAAGACTTAAGAATTTATGAAAAAGTTTGTTATGAAGCAAAACAACTTTATTTGAATTAATTACCTTACCTCTACAGGTCGTTAGGAAACATCTTTTCACTTTGGATAAGTATAACGGTAACTTTCTGGGGCAGTGAATAATTACTTTTCCGCTTCTCTTTTGGCGGAGAAATGCTTTTGGAGCACTCCCTACTCAAAAATCCGCCAAGGAGGAGTTATAGCATATTACAATGCTAAAATGATATGTCACAGTTTTATTTGCTTTCTTTATACCTTAAGTCACCTCACAGGTTGGTTTTTCTTCATAAATCTTGCATATAACAAGTTTGCGGAAAATGCATCCTACGGGTCAAAACCCACCCGTTGGAGTAGTGAAGAAGCTATTTTTCACTTTTCTGTTGATAAGATTTTATCTTAGATTCTTCATCATTTGATCATTCCTCTTGCCCGTAGGGATTCATTTTCAATGCAATAGTCTTTGTAGCCCCAAATTATCTATTTACAACTTCCACTGACTGCTGATACTTTTAAAATTGTCATCTACAGAAAATACACTTTGCAGGTGGTTATCCGCCAAGGAGAAGCTCAGAACCAATTTTCTGCCAATGTGACAAAATGAAGTATCAAAGCTAAAGATTTCAAAATCACATAAAATCAATGTTAGAAACCTCTAAATCATGACCTTTATTGGATTTGGGAGCTTAACCTACCCAATATGACATGATCTCGAATAAAAACCCCCCAGCTTACAAAGGAGAAGTCGATTTGGGAAAATCCAATAAAGGTCTCCTAGCCTAAAGGAAAAACTAGACTTAGACTCAAGACTCACACAATGATTTTAAGATCATCACTATGCACAAAACATCCATTTTTCTCTAAAGATACGCAGAACAAAAATGGGGCAAAAGAGCTGTAGGGTTGAGGTTTCATCAACTACTAAGTGTGTGTGTGTGTGTGTACTCTATGTAGGACCCCTTAGTGCCACATTAAGTTAGGTCAACATAATTTTTTACTAAAAAGGATAAAAATGTAATTCTTTTGAATTTAGGTGTGTAACACCAATATCTAGTGTATCTGATTGGTTTCATTCAATTTGGTTGAATATTTTATAGTTTTTTAAGTTTTGAAGCGACATTAACTATAATTTGGACATAGGTCCATTTAGAGGCCCCTAACTTGATCTATATATATCAAATTTTTTTTTTTTAAAGATAACATAAATAAATAGTCTCATTTTTCATAATTTTGTTTTCCTATTTTACTATTTTTCCATAAGCATTGAACAAAGAAGTTGCTAAATGGTTAGAAACCTATGTTTAATAAAACTAAAATAGAAAGTCATAATGAACTCAATGTATATTAAAATTATAATCATTGAAAATATTATTTTGAGTATCACCATATGACATTTGGATTTCTCAAGGTTGTTATATTTAGTCATTGACCAGAGCTCCGAAGGGAAACAAATTGCAGAAATAAGTTGTCTTTGGGGAAGAAGGCCATAACAAGGGCCTTCACCCGAAGACCCCTTCATGTGAACCCCCATTCGCATGAACCCTAGGGAATTTGTTCAAAGTCCTATTTGTATGAATATGGTTGACACAAATAATAACACAATGATCGACATCGCCTTTGCTAACTAACCATGTTCACCCGAAGTAGGTCGGTCGAGTTTTATTTTTTCGGCATGACTGTTAAATCAAGTATAAATAGAAGTTTTTTTTTTAACATATGCAAATTTAATTCATACTTTTTGGTAAAGAAGATTATTTTGGTTTGTGTTGATTTTTCAAGGGCATTTTTTTGAAGAAAAGAAATGGGAAATAAAAGGACAAGGGAAAATAAATCTACATGAAAGTGGTCACCTGGTAGAGAACAAAAACATTGCGATGTTGCATTATCACATTATTATAAAACTAAAGTAGGTATGCATCTCTCTCTCTCTCTCTCTCTATGTTTATCTCTCTCTTTTAGGACTTCTTAACACATCTTAGGACCCATTAAGACCTCTTAAGAAATCTATGACCCCTTAGGACCCCTAGGACCCATTAGTGTATCCTAGGATTCCACGAGACCCATAAATATATCCCAATGCCAATTAATGTACCCCAGGACCACTTAGCACCCATCAATGTATCCTAGGACCTATTAATGCATATGAGGACATCTCAAGACACTCAAGAGCCCTTAAAACATCCTAGGACCCATTAATGTTATCATAAGACTCCTTAAGACTATTTACGACACCTAGTACCCATTAAGTCATTGTAGGACAAATTAATGTAATTATGTATCCTAGGTTTCCTTACGACCACTTATGACACCTAAGACCCATTAAGATATCCTATGACCCATTAATGTATCATAGGATCACTTAGGACTACTTAAGACACCTAGGATCCCTCAAGACATCCCATGACCCCTTAATGTATCCTATGATTTATTTTGACCCATCAATGTGTCCTAGGACTCATTCAAATGCATTATTGTATCTTAGGATCTCATAGGACCCATTAATATATTCCACATGACCCATTAATATATATGACGACCCCTTACGACCACCCAAGGAACCTAGAACTCTCTGTTATTTGAGATAAAGTATGTTTCCAATTGACCCCTTATCTCACATAAAAATATTATATTTATCGAATAGACTTAGGACAGAGTCTTAGCACATAGTATTTTGATATATTATGTTCAAGATAATACATATTATAATACCTCTCTCTCTCTCTCTCTCTCT
>MU227110.1:395055-415931 GCA_018584345.1 Thuja plicata
TATTTGCATAATTAGGCTAGTTTTAATTGGAATTGAAGATGTTTTAGCTTTCATTTATGATTTATCTAACATCTCAATTTGGTGCTTTCAAGCTTCTTAAATCCATTTCAAGTTCAATTATAGCTTAGAAGTAATTCCTTTCATAGATTACAAGCATTTCATTTCGAGATTAAAAGCACTTTCTTTCTTAGATTAATTGCATTTTACTTCCATAGAGTAGTTGCAATTCATAGTTTAAATTGCTTCTCAATTCATAGATTAAGAGCATTTCTCTCATAGACTAGTTGCAGATTTCATAAGATTAATGACAATTCTTCTCTTCTTGCATTCTTAAAATCCTCCATGTTAGCAATGGTCAGGTTGTTGGCTCTCGTTCTGAGGGTAAAACTCATCATCCACAACTAATTAGGAGGCAACAGGTCGCCTCAATCGAATTTGCAGAACAAACAACTCATGTTTGTCTTTGTGAATTAAGTGACTGTGTAAAGACTATGTTGTGTTTGTGTTGAATTCAGAGGTCTACATTCAACATATAACAAACTATACCATCTTGGAGAAACTTCTCAAACTTCCTCCTTGATAGCCTCATGATTACTATAACCCATGAGTTAACAACATAAATTATGATTCTCCTTAGAGACTTAGTAAGTACCTTGTCCTTGCCACTAAACACATCATCATTCCTATATTTTCAAATAAGCCGAAAAAAATTCAATGGAAAAAAGACCAAAAAATATTGACATCTTTCTTGAGGTTAGACACAAAACCAACTAGGATCTCACAAATACTTATATTAGAGTTAAGAGAAAGACCAAAAGTATACCATATTTCTTTAGCAAAAAGGTAGTAACAAATTATATGGTTTATGATCTTAGGTAGTTTGTAGGAAGAACACAGGTTGAGCTCTCCATTGGGATTTTTAATAGGAAATTTGTGTAGCAAAATACACCAAAGAAAGCACTTATTTTTAGGTTCAATAGGCCTTCTCTAAAGATTTTCACAAGATTTATGCTAAAAGGAAGCACTATGATTCATGTTCTAACAATAATTCAGATAGATAAGTATTTAATCATTATCAGAGAGACTCTTATATATGTTTTCAGCTTTGGCACAATGCACCACACAATTTGTTATTAATGTAATTACACTGCTTGGGAAGGGAGATGGGGGTGCAATTTTCCATAAGCATAGAGTAAGTCATCCATTATGGTTAAGGAACATACTGACATACCTATATTTGTAAATAAAAACTTATGTAAAATAACCTGAGAGATATTAAATTTTAAGATATTTGACACTCATAAATATAAATAATTTATCAAATTTTGTATTGAAAGAATAAGAAGATTGTAAATAAATAAAAAATAAGATTACTAAAAATATAAATTTCACAAGTTTATATGTACAATATACATGAAATGCATTAGATCCAATAATTTTTGGTGATATAAGAGCTCCATTGCTCAAAAAAATTGGATATACTAACTTGCACATATCCGATAATCCATACATATATTACAATTTTGTCTCTTTTATATCATAGTGTTATTACAATTTTTTTTCCAAATTACAATAGTGTTAATGCCAACAATGACAAAAAATGCAACACAAAATCTAGAAAAATAGCTATGTAGCTCTACTCAAAACCAACTTCAACATACAATATTTGAAAATAATGAAAAAAAATTTGATTTATACTAACATGGATGGAAAGTAATCATCTTTATCTTTCGAGCAATATCTTGTTCGTTGAAATTCGATACCTTTTTCCAATTTAAAAATAGTTGTGCGACACTTTTTGAATAATAATTTTTGTCATATCTTTTAACTATCTACAAAATCTAAAAGATGTATATAGTTTTTTGGGGTTGAGAAAAATACATAGAAACCATTTTTTGATTTAATTTGCAAAAGAAAATTTTGATGCAAAAATGAAAATGCCTCTACTCTTTTTTATTTATTTTTGCACTCTAATCTTGGTGAAATGAAAGCTAAGTATGAACTTCTTGAGCCTTCTAGATGCTATGGAACAACCGAAAAAGCCACTAAGATTACCAAAATGTTGCAAACACCTATATTTTTAAAAATATTTGCACAAAAAATCTTGGAGGTTAAAGTTTTCCCTCAAAACCTTTTAATTCGCAAGTTCATATGGAAATATAAGAGAAGAGAGTAGCTCTAATACCATATTAGAATCTAAAAAGATAAATAACCTAGAATAACTAGTACAAACTAATAGAAATAAAATTGTGAATGCAAATGATACATATCAAAATTACAACACATAGTTAGCCTTCAAGAGAGAACTGTGAATACTAAAGAAGCAAAATAACATTAGGAGAATGCGATTACAATGCAACAAAATGGAATTAGACTAGCTAGATTATATATAGGAAATGAGAGTGTCAGAGAGGGAGAGAGGTGACAAATATAATCAATGGGAAGAGACCACCATAATAGCCTAAAAAAGGAAAGTGTAGCTCCCATGGAAGATGTCAACACCTCACACCCACTCACACTAATTACTCACTTTATTAATCATAAGAAAGTTTAATTAGAAGTGTAGGAATAACCTAGAAATATGAAAATAAATAACTGACTAGGAAATAAAAACCCTACACTAATAGAAAGAATGATTTAGTGCATACAAGTTCAAATATAACATGAGTAGAGTGATGGGTGAGTTATATGAATGCGTGAAATAGAGTTCAAGAGCTTCAAGATCACAACTTGAATTTTATCAAGTTTTGGTCCAAGAAAGACCTTATAACTATCTATCCAAAACTATAGGGGATGTTTGTAGATACGACAAAGATAATAGGTGAGTGTAATTGGTAGGAGGTAGGATGTATGAGGAAACAAGGAATTAGAATTAGGTTGAAAAGTGTTAGGCCTTTTTGGTGTTTAGGTCTTAATTAATCAATCATTAATTACTTAACTCCCTTATTACTTTATTACATGTAAGGTAAACTCAAGAGTATTTTTCTATTATTAGATTGAGGTAATACTAGGCCAAGTTATCTCCAGTCATATTATTAATACACTTGTCATGTTCTTCTTTGATCCTCTCATTGAGTTTTCATCTAGGGATTTATCTTTATGCTTTTATAAGCATTCATTTTAATCAATCAAATTATAGGTCAATCTCAATATTAGGTTCCTCCTTCGACCAATCTCTCTCAAGGTTGCATATCATACAATCATGGATTCTCCTCTTCATATGTGATAGGATTTTTATTCTAGGTGGTTTCTAGGAGCTATGGGGTTAGCTATAAACTCCAACACGGTATCATAACATTGGATATGTGACTTTCTTCCCAAATTTTGAGAGATCTATGCAAGAGGAGAAAACATAGATCATCTTGGAGAAAAATGTGCATCAATGTTAGATAAGAGGCAAAAGTCAACCGTAATACAAGAATGTATCTCTTGTTGTTATATATAATTATATTAAAGAATTCCCAAAAAAGAAAACCCAAATTAAATAGAATTTGACATACATACGCTAAACATAAATAATTGATATAAGCATATGATTTCTTCACAACTGTTCACCCTGGAGGTATTTAATAATGTTTAATTTAAATTGCGTAGATGGAGGAAAAAGGTGTGTGGAGAAAAGGAGAGCACGTTGGAAAAAGTGAAGTGGAGGACATGATCACATGCAAAATGCAAAATGTCTGGTGTGGTTGTTGAGGAAGGAGGGCAACGTGAAACATGGATTCCAAGTCAAAATAGAATAGAAAAAACTATCTTTGGATCAATTACATGACTTATCATATTGCATTGTATTCCTGGTTATTACTGTTCTTAATAGGAGGGATAAGCGCAATCTCTTTCAATTTGATAATCTGGGTGCCTGTTTGAATTGATACCGACTTCTGTCGGTTAGTGGAAGATAAGTGGTGGTAGCTATCAACGATATTTTGTTTGGACTGTGGCGTGCCGCGTAATGAACGATGCTATAATATATATATATATATATATAATGCAGATGTGTTGGAATAAGAATATAAATTAGGGGGAGGTAGCGTACAAATTCTGTGCGAGATCATTGATTGATTCCCTAGGCCCTGATATAAGTAATGCAATCAGGAGGTAAGAGGTGAGAATTGAAAATTTTGTTGTTGGTGAAGGGAGGAATCTGCGGTTGGTGAGACATAAGCTACTACACAGTGCTCATTGCACTTCAAATACCTTTGCCAACAGGCGGAGTTATGTTGGCAGGATTTGTGGGAGATTTTATCATCATCTGGGTGCCTGCTCTTTCCAATCGATCACAATTTTTATTTGTTCTTCAATCTCAGCCTCACACTTTTCTGAGGAAAGGAAGAATTCATTTTTTGAGTTGGGGCTTTAGTCAGGGAGTGTATCAGCGCTTGTGGAATTAATTAATGATGGCACCAGTCAAACAGGAGAAGCCTAAAATGCAAACTGGTAAGTTGGAGCATTTTCTATTTAGAGTAAATGCAGTGCAGTAGGATATAATAATGAGTGCGGTGCTCCCAGAAAAGATTGTCAATTTTACTGCATTATTTTGTTCCTGTCAAATGTTTTACGATATTTTTAAATTGTTGTTATTGCCATTTGGCGATATCTACCCAAAATCACTACTCTAGAGCAATTTGTATGATTTCTCTATAGCTGTATTGTACGATTGTGATTGTGATAGTGATGGATTTGTTGGCAATTGACAGGGACAGGCTTTGATCAGAGCAACATATTATCTGCTCAATTCCACCCGTCGTTGCAAATTTCAAAATATTTATAAACCTCTTTTTATGAAATGGAAAGCTTTACCAATTTCGCTGCTTAGATTGCTTATTTTTTGTGGGATTTGACCCATGTGTATTACAAATGTAACCATAGGTCAAATCCCATAAATTCTAAAAACATCTAATATAAAATATCTCGTGAAAGCGTTGATTACTTACTCTATACTTATAAAAACATGTCGTTTCGTGATAATTTTCTGCAGATCTGCTTTTGCCTTGTCTTTTATTTCATTTGTTTTATCCAAGAATTCCATTGGATCTATAGCTAGCCCTTTTTATACAATATTCAGATAACTCCTGCATATCAGTCATTTTGCCTGTTCAAATTACACGGCTACCATTCATATAGTGATTGAGATGATGAGGAGTAAAATTTGTAACCTACTTATATTGAGTTACAACGTAATAAGACTCTTCATGTGTCATGCTAGGGTTTTCCCACACTAATGGAGAAATGAGAACAAATCCAACTCTTATTATGTGAAACCGCACTTTAACGATTGACTATCAAACAGTACAGGATCTTCGCAAAATTCTTCTTTTGGGAATTAATTAAATAGTTGATCCTGACAAATCAAATTCCTGTGTTGCTGCAAGCTACCGATTTGTATTGTCACGGCTATTTGATATCTCTGAAGCAGCTGAGTACATGCCCTTGCTGACGTAGAAAATTGCAAATTGGCTTTTTCGCTTTTTTCAATCCTGTAGTTATCCTACAACTAAGTTTGATTCAATTTCTTAGTCAATTCTATGGCATAAAATCAAAATTTCAGTCATTTTACTTTCTCAAATCAATTGTTGCTGTTTTGGTCATATTTTAAGAATTAGAACATTTTCCCCTTTTTATTACTGAAATTGAAAAGATTGTTCTAGTTTGAGAGATGATTCAGTCTTGTTTCCCAAGTTGTGTACTTATCTTCATTTGTTTTTTATAAAAATTTGCTTTCAATTGATTCAAGTATGGTAGAACTGGTAGTTTTAACACGTTGAATTACAGATTACAAGGCTTGACAAAACTTCATAAGAACGTTAAACGGGAATTCTTATGACAGAAATGGAGTGAACATGACAATCAAGCAGTTGTAGCTACCATAGCTTCACTTGGTGGATGTTAAGAATTTAGAAGCAAATATCACCAAAAAAAAAGCAGATTGGTGGTTGAGGCTGCTTGGGTCAAACTGGCGTGCTGTATTTTATGTTTGTAATACACCTAGAGTCTCTACATCTTTATTGTTTTTGCTAGGATTTAGAAATCAGATTGACCAGTTTTAGATATTTGATTTTTCAAGTAAATGCTACACAATAGAAATGCCAACTCAGCAAATAGCAGCACAGAGTAATTACTCAGGACTTTTAGCAAAACAGAATTTCAAATAATTGCAATCTTTGATATACAATTAATTACCATAATCAGAGATCAGTAGAAATAAACTCAGGTCTGATATAAGTTGACAAACTTGCAATGATGAATTGGATACTCCGGACTGGGTATGATTTACCCCAAGTCTCCTTCCCAAGGGTGAATTGCTGCCTGATCAGATTGCAATGATTAATGTGCAACACTTGAATAACTATCAGCGCCAAACATAGACTCAGATCTCTTGTGTCACTCTTATTAGGGTAAAATGAAAGCTAAATTTGAGGCTGGCTGATGCTTCTGACCCAGGTTATGGTGGATGTGCTGTTGTTAGGCCTGTAGCAACACACATTATGGTTTGTTCCAGTCAGTATGACGCCTGTCTGCCTCTCCCTTCCTCTGTTGCTAATCAGATCTGACGTGTGATACCCTCATAGGATCACCGTCTGACTAAGAAGATGACCTTGAGTGCTGTGCAAATGGGTCTTAGGTCTGTTTGTCAGCATCTGCAAATGTTTTATATCTGTTACATTGATATGCCCTTCCAAGTGAGTTCTGGCAACTTGCTGCAGTCTGTGGTGCCTGACAGATCGTATTGAACCCTTGCGCAGCTGTTAGAGAACTTGGCAAATGTTTCAAAATGGTAAGGATCATCAGATCATATAAACTGCAGGTCTGATTGCCCAGTCGCCTTCTTCTACCAATCCCTGCCTGTGCACTGTTCCGGAATAAATCTTTACTCTAATGTTGGCATCCCAATTTACAGGTTGAATCAATATCAACACAACCACTCTTTTCTGATGAAAACTACCTGCTGGTTAGCTCTCAGAATTTTCAATGACAAATTACAAACTTGTGAGGAAATGGATATGACAAGATCAGGGGTTTCGTCTTGACCTTAGTGGATAACCAGGGTTTCTGTCCCGACAATCCACCTTGGGAATTTCTTCCCATAATTTGAATCAACTTTCTATATGATTTCGCCCAGCCAGTAAGGTATCAATTTATACTTGTTTGTTTAAGCACTAGGACCCAAAATTGGTGACCAAATTCAAAATTCGCAAAATCATAACTAGGTACCCAAATTATAGTTTATTTTTTATTACTTAATCTTAATTAAATATTTATTAAATATGTACAGGTGGTGTTTAAAAATGCCTTATTAAAATAAATGTTGAAGGTTGACACTCTTCACTCACCCAAATTGCTTGTCCTAAAGCAACTTTACAATTGGGTGCTCAAAAATACTTTGGCATGACTTTGTTCTCAGCTTTTTTTCTCACATCAATGATGATACTTCTAATTCCAAAATCAAATTTCCTTCATCACCAAGTGGTGAAAACTCAAGTGATGGTGTAACTTGCTGTGCAAGAGCCTTATTCAAGCATAATACGTGGAAAATATTATGAATTCTGCTGGTGGTAGGAAGCTCCAGCTCATATGCAACCTAACCAATTCTCTTGATAATCTTACGTGGTCCATGAAATTGTGATTTTAACTTCTTAGCACCACCTCCCTTGAGGGTAGATTGTCTACAGGGCTATAACCTCAACAATACAATATCTCCCACCTCAAAATCCTCACAGTTTGATGGCAATTAACATACATCTTTTGCTGGTTTTGGGACTGCTGTAGGTTCTCTTTGAGTGCCATCATAATGTCTTAGCTTTGCTAAATTAAATCTTTAGCTCCAAGTACTCTATAATCCAAAAAAATTAATGCCACAAGTAAAACAATATCGTAACCATAGAGTGCCTTGAAAGGGTAGTGAGTAGAATTGTAGCAATACTCTCCAAGATGCAGCCGTTAGACCTGTGCTGTTTGCTGTCCTATATTGTAGTTCCTCAAGTAACCTTCTATCCATTTGTTCACAATTTCTGTTTGTCCATTGGTTTGAGGCCGTAGCTAGTGCTTCGGGTAATTTCAGTCTAAAGAGATTTTACTAAAACAAAGCTGAAAAATATGTTCTCCTCATTACTTATAATGTTCCTTGGCAGCTCATGAAGTCAATTTTTTTTTCTAAAGAATAGATCAGTCACTTAAGGAGCTTTATAGTATTATACAGAAAGTATAGCATCAAAATGAACATATTTAGTGAGCCTATCAACCACCACATAGATACAATCCTTACTATGCACATTTGCAATCCTATGATGAAACCACGGAGATACATTTTCCTTTCTGATTTGGAATGTGTAGGGGCTGCACTAAACTAGTTGGAAATACATGCTCTGTTTTATTTTGTTGGCAAACCAAACATTCACTAACATGCCTTAAACCATCACCTTTGAGCCCCTTCCATGAAAAACACTCCTCCCTTATGTTTTCTAGTACCACAGATGACCAACAAGTGGTGTGTCAGGACATGCCCTCAAAATTCTCTCCTTAACCTTTGATTCTGGTACAAGGTACACCAGATCTTTATTAAGGATTAGCTCATCAATCACTTCGTATGTGTCATCTTGTAACTTCCTATCCAAAATGCCAATAGAAAACGTGTTCTTAGCATATTTAACAATTACAAAAATCTTCCAATCAGCAGATATATCTGTCATTGAGTAGAAATAAGGGTTGTTAGAGAGTGCATCAGGCACCACAATATTCTTTCCTTTAACATAGTCAATGTCAAAATCACAAGCTTGCAACTTACCCATTTTTGTTTTCTACCATTCAAAACCTTCTTATTAATTTCAAATTGTTATGGTCCATTTTCACCACAAGCTTCCCACAAACCAAATATTGCTTGAATTTGGTCAATGCATGCATGATGGCTAACTTCTCCATGTCATAAATAGAGAATCTTTTCTCCATCTCTTTGAGCTTTCTACTCTCAAATGTTAGGGGGTTTCTATTTTCCATCAAGACTACTCCAATCCCCTCTCCTGAAGCATCACATTCTAAAACAAAAGAAGTGATAAATTTGGAGTAGCCAAAACATGACATGAACTCATTACCTTTTTGAGTATGCCAAAAGCTCTTTGTGCTGATGTGCTCCAAGAGAAAGGCGCTTTCTTCATCAAATATGTCAATGGAGTTGTAAATTGTGAAATCCCCTTCATTAACCTCCTATAGTAGCTACAAAAACCCACATATCACCTCAAATATGACAAATTCCTTGGTCTAGGCCAATCTTGTATCGCCTTGATCTTCTCCTCATACACACTAACCCCTTGGGCACTAATCTTATATCCCAAATATAATATTTCAGTCAAACCAAATTCATATTTAAATGTCTTGGCGTAGAATGAATGTTGCTTTCAAGTATGCCAAGCACCTCATCTATGTGCCTCAAGTGGTTCTCCGATGTCTTACTAAAAATTTAAATTTGTCATAAGAGAAATGACACAAATTTCATGCAAGGCTGAAAGGTAGCAAGTGCATTGGTCAACCCAAATGGCATGACTAAGAGCTCATAGTGCCAATATTCACACCTAAAGATTGTTTTGCGCACAGCCTCATCTCTAATCCTTATTTGATGATATATTGACCTGAACTCAACCTTGGAAAAATACATTGCATCTATCAACATATTGGTCATAGATACGAGGTAGCAAATCTTGATTGTCTCTTTGTTGAGAGCTCTATAATCAATGCACATTCTCATAGTCCCATCTTTTTTCTTTACTAAAACCACAAATGAAGCAAATGGAATGGAACTAGGTCTAATATATCCCATGTCCAATAACTCTTCAATTGCCTTCACAATCCTCCTCCTTGTATAACCTAGGGTGCTAATAAGGAGTAGTGATAACAAGTATTACTCTTTCCTCAAGTTCAATCACATGCTGAAAGTTCCTATATGGTGGTAAAGTAGGACTTAGTAACAACATGGTAGGACCTCCCATCCTTTGGTGGACTTGTATCCGTAGTCAAGCACTTTGCTGCACTACACACTTGGTCTTTACCAAATGCTCTCTTCATCCTCTTGTTTGAAACCATCATAGGACCCCCATCAGAAAGGCCACCGAGAACTACCTCCTTCCCATTATATTTGAACTTCAACTCCAAGGTTTAATTATTCTATGTGTATTTGCCAAGTGATTACAACCATTGCATTCCCAATACCAACTCTGTCTCATCAATGCCAATCACATAGAAGTCATCTCACATCTCATGTCCTCCTCAAGTCAACTCCAATTGCCAAATCCTTTGGTTGCATGGAATGGTATACCAATCCGCCATTGTAACATTAAACCTTTGAAATTCTTTTGTTCTCAAACCCATCTTAGCCATCAACCCTTCATCAATGAAGTTGTGGATGGCCTTTACTATCGATCAAAATCGTCACCTGTTGTCCTTGTAAGACTCCTCTAACTTGAAAGGAGTGATATCTAGGTGACCCTAAAAGTGCTGTAAGTATGTCCCTTGGATGCTCTCCTTCTTGGTCCCTATTCTGAACCTCATCCGTAACAACCTTAGGCTTAGACTCAGCTACCTCTGTATCCTCGTTAGAAACCACTTCTAAGTAATGTGTTTGTCTCATTCTTGAACACGTGTGTTTGGCTATCATGGCTCTTTGCAAGTGAAGCATAAATTTTTCCTTTGTAGTTCATTCTCAAACTCTTCAATCTTGTTGGGTTTGGGGATAGAGTCTTAGGTTGGGGAGAATTCTTCTAATGAGGCTTCTCGTGTTGAATCGATGGTGCATTCTTGGAGTAGAATTTGTTTTTGGTCACCAGACCCTCCAAATTTAGGGTTCTTTTGATGGCCCCTAGCAAGGATTTCCAATCAAATGCCCTTACCGAACCCTTGAATGGTTTGAGTAGGCCCTCTACGAAATAAAATATGAGCTTCCTTTCCATCATATTTGGAACCATCACTGATAACCTTCGAAATTCTCCGACATAGTGCTCTATCGTGCCCTCTTGCCTTAATTTTGCTAGCTCTCTAAAGTGAATGTCTGGATCCTTCTTGTCAAATCACTCCATCAAACATTGGCTGAACGCTTCTAAGGTAGTGATTGAGTCATCTACTTGGGTCGCCATGCCATGGTAGCACCACTCATGGGCTTCAAGACTTAAGGTGGCAAACTTGATGGCTTCTTCTTCAAACATGGGGTTCAAAGAGAAGAATGTATCTAACTTATTTAACCATCTAAAGTAGATATTGCAATTTTTCTCAAACGCTGTTGTGTCACTATGGAGCTGCTCTTCATACCTTCGCCTCTTATGTGCATTTCTGGTCTTCATGTCACAATACTCCATGAATGTCATGTCATGGTGGATGGTTGGATCTAGAGCACTATTATTAGCATGATAACTTGCCATCTCATTATCAAAGTAGGTGGTACTTGCCGCTCTTCTTCAAGTGGGTCTTCACCTTCTTTTTTCAAAAAAATGGCTGTGACTTCCTTCAGCATCATTGGAACTAGAACTTCCAACCCTCCATTGTTGATTCGTTCCTCGCAAGGTCCTCACAATCTCTGCCATAGACTCCCCAATGGATTGAAAGTCTTTGGTCAGTTCTCTGCTTTCATTTCTAATGACCTCTTGGAAGTTGACTTTGTCATACTTCTCACCAATGGCTTCTTTATTTACCTTTTCTCTTTGCTGGTACCCGATTTCACAACTCACTCTTCAGCATAAATCTGCATCACACACCCACAGGCTGGGAAAAACAAATGCTCTGATACCACTGCAAAATACACCTAAGGTTTCTAGCTCTGATTTACCAATTTCACTAGGATTTACAAATCAGATTGATCGCTTTTAGATATTTGATTTCAAGCAAATACTTCACAATAACAATACCAACTTAGTAAACATCAATACAGAATAATTACTCAGAACTTCTAGCAAAATTAAATTTCAAATAATTCCAATCTTTGATATACAGTCAATTACCAATAATCAGAGATTAGTGGAAAAAGATCTGGTATAAATCAACAAACTTGAAACGATGGATTGGATACATTGGGCTGGGTATGATTGACCCCAAGTCTCCTTCCCAAGAGGGAATCTCTGCCTGATCAGATTGAAATGATTTATGCACAACGCTTGATTAACCTCCAGCACCAAATTTAGGTTCAGCTCTGATGTGTCACCCTTGTTAGGGTTAGATGAAATCTTAAATTGAGGCCGGTTGATGCATCTAACCCAGGTTATGGTGGAGGTGCTGTGGTTAGGTCTGCAGCAACACAAATGATGGATTGTTCGTGTCAGTATGACACTTATCTGCCTCTCCCTCCCCTTGTTGCTACTTAGATCTGAGGTGTGTAATTGGCATCTTACCAAGATGACCTTGTTGCTTCGCCAATGGATCTTAGGTTTGTTTGTCAGCACCTGGTAATGTTTTGTCTCTGATCTACATTGATCTCCCCTTCCAAGTGAGGTCTGGTAATTTGCTGCAGTCTGTCGGTGCCTAGCAGATTGTATTAAACTCTCATGCAACTGTTATAGGGCTCGACAAATGTTTCGGAATGGTAAGGATTAGCAGTAAACCGTAGGTTTGATTGCCACTTGCTGACTTCTACCAATCCCTGCTTGTGCACTGGTCAATAAGAAAATTGCGCTCTAATGCTGGCATCCAAAATTGTAAGCTGACTCAATATCAACACCACTCTTTCTTAATGAAAGATACCTGCTGGCTAGCACCCAAAATTTTCAAAGAAAAAAATGGATATTATAAGATCATGGTTTTCACCCTGAACTTAGTGGATAACTAGTGTTTCCGTTCCAGCAATCTGCCTTGGGAATTTCTTCCCAAAATTTGTATCAGTTTCCAGTATTTTTCTCCCCAGCCAACAAGGTCTCAATTTATACATGTTTGTTTAAGCACTAGGATCCAAAATTGGTGCCCATATTCTAAATTAAAAAATCATAACTAGCTGAGTAAAATTATACTTTATTTTATTTATTATTTAGTGTTGTTTAAATATTATTATATTTATTAAATATGTATAGTTGGTGATTAAAAACGCACTTATTAGGAAAAATGAAGGCCAACCTAATTTAGGGGGGACATGACAATGTTTGACCATGTTTTCTGGTAAAACATTTGTGAGTTTTTTTTCAACAAAGGGAAAATAATGTTGATTATTTAATATCCTGCATTTAAAACATGGGTTATTGAATAATCAATGTTCTCTTTTTTTCTTTAAAAAAATGCTGCTTATAAGTAGGCAGTTTTTTTTCATTTTTGCCTTGTTAGCTGATAGGCTATTATACATGGTATTTTCACCCAAACCTGCCTCACATTGGTATCCATCTTTCAAAACAACTTTCACTCTTCCAAAACAACTTTCACATGGTCTTAAACAACTTTGAGGGATAGTAAATGCAAATAAAAAATATCAAATGAAATCTGATTTTAAAATCAAATCAAATCGAGATCAAATTTAATCTTAACTGGTAACCAATATTTTTAGATTTGCAAATCAAATCAAATCACCTGTAGGAGATCAAATCAAATTCTTACCGCTAACCTATATTTTCATTTAAAGTGTGCAGAATAAATCAAACCAAATCAAATCTTACACATCTCCTGCAATCAAATCCAATATTGCCATCAAATTTAATCTTTCTTGATCAATATTTTTCATATAAAATCCATTATTGTAATTCAAGAATCCTATATTTTTTAGCTGGCCTGTGCCAAAATGAGAGTGTTTTGAAATAGGGTTTTTGTTAGATATTATAGTTAGAAATGCTCTGGTAGACATGCAGGAAATATGTGGAATTATAGACACTGCATCTGAATTGTTTGACAAAATGTCTCAAAGAGATGTTGTGTCATGGGATGCAATGATTGCAAAATTTGTAAGAAAAAGATTTGATGAAAGGCTTTAGAAACTTCCAAGCAAATGCAGTTGGCATGAAAATGCCAAAGTCTCATCACAGCCTGCATAGAAAGTGAATTTGTTGAAAAGGCTTAAGAAGCCTTCAAGCAAATGCAACCAGCAGACGTGAGGAATATCACTCCCCCCAGCCACCACGCCAAAACGGTAGCTTCTGGGTAATAACAACCTAACTGGGACCATTCCCTCTTCATTCTCTCAGATTTTCTTCCAAATCGAATTCTTTTTGGATATTAATGTTTGGAGGAGATATTAATGTCTTGAGGTATATGAATTATTCACATCTTCTTGAATTTCTCTTTTGGACCTCCACCGCCACAGGAATGGGTTCATCTTTGCCAGTAGTTGGGTGAGCGTACTCACTGTTCCCAACTGGGTTCTCAATCTGCACCTCCATTTTCACGTCTAGTGCATTGCTTATGATGGATACTCAGCGGGGAGAAGCAAAACTAATATGAAAATCCTTACCCCCTCTCACACACCTCTGTCTATGTCTCTCCATTCCTAGATCAGCTCCCACATAGCTTTGAAACCGCAATAAATTTGTAAGAGAAGATTTTATCTAATATTTATTTTGGCTGTGATCATATTCCAACCTTAGCAGCTTGTTACCAATCGAACTGGCTTTTGCCTCCAGGGCCGCCTCCGTAGCTTGCTTAGCTGTCTCCTTGTTCTGCCACGCATAAGGATTGAGGGCAATCAAATTTAGGGCAAAACATTAACCAAACATTAAAGTAGTGAAATCATTAATTTTGCAAGTTATTGGTTACTTCGTTTGTAAGAATACATTAAATATGTATATATTTTTTTATATTATTTTCTTTATACTAGTTCCGTCTTCTCTAAAGAAATCACAGTAACACAAAAAAATAAACAATTTCTGTAGTAGAAAAAGTTTAGGGCTCCTACAACAAATCCCTTCCACAAATCTTTTCTTTCTTTTTAGAAGCAAAAAAAAAGCATCTTATCTTGCCATGTTAGCATAAACGCTAACTTAAGAGGGTTAGATTTTTTAAATGAAGGTATTTTACTGACGTCCACGAGACCAAACAGTCTAAGGGACCACGCATCAAAAACCTAAACCGTTTACATGTTCTTTTCAATGCCAGCCCTCATATTATGAATTTTTATAAAAAAAACTAGTGGTCAGTCTTGCATCGTCAAACAATTAATGTAGACAACCCTCCTTCAAATTGTTCTCATATTGTTCATGGATATCCTGGTATGCAACACATTCAAAAATAAAATGCCATTTTGTTTCAACACATCCTTTATTGCAGAAAATACACGTTCTTTCGTCCCACATCTCCTTGGGAACCATCCATCTACTCGTCTTGCACCGCAGATGATGGGATCCGGTTCTCAACTGTCCTACTAGCAATCTGACTTTACCTTTGATTGCCACCCGTAAGTAGTCTTTATCTTCATGACCCCAAGAGGGATTGAACTCTTTCACATAGTGGGTTTTTTTCCGTCCCATTTGCTTTGTCCACATGGCAACTTTGAATTTTTCGAGCACGTCTTTTTATCTCTTCCTTGGTGTTGGGACATTTTTGTATGTCAATATCCCACTTATTCAACCATGCCTTGTTCTGCCTCATCCACGTCTTCTTTCTACAGAGTAATCTCTCATTGACCACTAACTTGAGCCAACGATGTTTATCCATATTTTTAACTTTGTTTAAATGGCTTAACAAATGGAAAATTACTGAAACTTCCATCGGGAACATACCTGCTTCAGCTAGGAGAATCTCATACAAAATTGTTGATTTGATTTTAAGGCTAGTAGTGATAAGTTGTTTTTGTATTCTTTCAATTTGTTTCCACTTGTGGTTAGAAAGGCTGCTCCCCAAAACCTCATAGCCATATAACAGAACTGGAGTGACTAGCAGGCCAAAAAGAGTCTTCTTGGTTTTCCAATCCCATTGTTCTTTTTGTCTACACCTGTTTTGAAGTAAGAAAGAGGCTCTCCATCCCCCTTGTATCCGTTTAGCCCTACATGTCTCCAAACTGAGCCTATTGTGAAAGTCAATTCCCAAGTATTTATATTCCTCCACAATCTCAAGCACATTTCCTTTAAAGAGGAAATTAACTAGCTGATTCTTCCTCTTTAAATAAGAAATCATGATCTTAGTCTTGCTAGTGTTCACCTGCATCCCAACTTCTTGACAGAAACTCTCTAGAGCCCTCAAGTGTTCTCTCAAATCCTTGGCTGTTTGTGCAATTAAAATGAGATCGTCTGGATAAAGAACTAGCTTCACCACATATCTAGCAAGTTTGACGTCCTCCCCTGTAGTTTTGTTTAGCCACTCTTCAAGTTTATCAATATACAAGCCAAATAGAGTGGGTGAGATAGGACAGCCCTGTTTTAGCCCAATATCGCTGCCAAAACATTCTGACATCCCTTCTTTTGTTCTGATTCTTGCTCTAACCTGCTCATAAAGTCTATGTACCGCTGCTCTAAGCTCATTCAGAACCTTGAGTTCCTCCATTCTTCTCCAAAGCTTGTATCTAGGAATTGTGTCAAATGCTTTTTGAAATCGAAAAAACAACAAAAGGCCTCTCTGCCTTGACGATCCCAAACCTTCTCAATAAGGTGTCTAAGAGTGATGCAGTGGTCGATGGTGGAGTGCTTCGGTCTAAATCCAGCCAGCCCTTTTGTTCTCTTTTCTTCCTTTTCTGCCCAACTGCAGATTCTACGCTCTATCATGCCCCCAAATAATTTACCAAGAAGCGGATTGACCATAATTGTGTGGTAGTTGGATGGATTATTAAGATCACCACTCTTGTGGAGAGGTATAACCACTCTAGTAGTCCATTCTGTCGGAAAACCACTTTGGTTGACATTATTGAATTTTTTTTGGATGTGAGGTGCAAATAGTTCCCTTCCCCACTTCAAGAATTCAGCTTGCAACCCATTGATATCTTTTGCTTTGTTACTTGCTAGACTCTTTATACCTTGCTTAATATCTTCCACCGAAAAGAGTTGAATGGAGGACTACTTATAGGTGTTAATTATAGGAGGACTACTTTTATCTCGTGTCCACTCATATCAGAGTTTTGCATAATCAAGTCATTGGTCATCTGTAATACTGTTTTCTGTTTGCTTTCTCGTTTGTTGAAGTTCTCTCCAGAATCCCTTAGGATTGTGTTTACCCAAGGAAATTAACTCTTCTCTCCTTGAAATGACATAATTTTCTTTTTTAGATTTTATCAACTTCTCATATAACATTTTGCTCTCCTTGTCTGATTTGTCTCTTCGACTGTTCTTTTTGCGGCCTTGCATTCTTCATCATACCACGGGTTAGATGGGAGAGTGTTGTTAACTCCTTTCTTAGGCCGAGATCTTTTGCACGCTTCTAAAGCTTTATGCATTAATGGAACAAGCATGCTGCTGCAGATGTAGTCATCTTTTGCTATTTGAAGATGATAATCTAAAGAAGCCACAAATAACTCTTGATTTTTTGGACTCATGATTTTTCCTTGAGTATGACTTTTCTTATGCAAGAGACCACCTTTTGTTTTCTAAGCATTATAGTTGTGGATTCCAAATTTCACAAAATGTGGCATGTGGTCAGGTTTCAGCTCAAAAGGACAAGTCCCAATATTTAAATCCAACAGTCTAGGAGTAGAATCTTGAGAACATAGAACGAAGTTCACAACGCTTTGTCCGTTGTATGTTTTACAGGTAATACCCCTAGAACCTGGCCAACTTTTCATACCATTACATATAACCGAACTATATAAGCTACAAACACTTAGAAGCTCAACCCCTAAGTGAGACACATTCCCCTGTCCATCTTGTGAAACCCTTTCCCAAACCGCTGTTTTCTTCTAACCAAAGTGGATTATCATCTCCTCCTTCCTTGCTGTCCAACTGAATGGCCTGATTGTTTGCTGTCCTTGCATTAAAGTCACCTATCAAAACTATCTCTCCCAAGGCACTAAAGTTAGATATGTCTTTTTTTAATGCTGCATAAGGATATTCGTTGTCAACACTCTTCTTTTTATAGAACTTAGAATTTTTTGGGGCAAAGTAACACGCTGCCAGCCAAATCGTAACATCATTTTCTGCTATTATTTGGATCCTCTCTCTCAACTTTTACAATACCCTCCCACTCTTCCTTGATTAAAACTGCAATCCCCCCATGTCCATTACCTATTTCTGACCCTTCATTCCACACTGAGATTTTATTGTAACCTTCAAATTCTGGTACTTTGCACCCTTCATGTACGTGCGTTTCTGTAAGAATAATGATATCTTTCCCTTCTGCTACAGGCTCCAAACCTGGTCCTCTTCTCCCTGGGAAACCTCTACAATTCCAGCTTACTGTATGTAAATACTCCCGTGGGGCCCCACATCCCTATTTACTGTGTGAAAATCTGTCGCTGATTTGAGCTTTGCCATTCTTTAGCCAAGCCCATTTCTCTTCTTCTCTTGCTGTTTTTACTTTCTCCCACTCTTTCCTCCGTTCTTCCTGTTGTACAAATGTCAAATTTTCTTCAAAATAAAATTGTGCGCCTCTTTGCATTCCCCTCTTCCTTAGAATTGCATTCTTATCTTCCACGCACTTTAGTGTGATCCTTACATGTTTAAATCTGTTGTCATTCGTCTTCCTTCCAATCCTATTTGCCTGTTGAATATTTCCTGTCAACTTCAATTGATTCCTAAGAAAATCTCTTACTAAGATATCAGTCTTTTCTTTCTCCCTAAAGTCCTTCAGTCCTTTAATTATGAAATTCGCAGCCTTATCTTGTTTATCCTTCTCTTCTCTTAATTGTTTCCAGATTTGTTTTTCTATAATTTCTGTTTGTTCATTTAAAGGAGGACCATTCATGATTTGTGCCCATGATTTGGCTGCCTCTATTTGATCCCCTAAACTGTTTTCTTTCATCCTAATGTTCTCCATTGCTGATTGGATTTCTTCCATCTGTTTTGGATTTCTTTCATCCTAAAATAAAACAGATTCCAAGCCTTATTTTAATATTTATTACTTTCCATAAAATGGACAAGAAAATCCCACGTGAGGGGAGCCTATATTAGTAAGCTAGAATTTTATATGTAAGATTCCTTTAAAAGTTTAATGAACTTAAACATTTCATCTATTATTTAAATAAAAATAAATTAATAGGTTGCTCTAAATAGTTTATCATTTAAAATATTGTAGCTATATTTAGTGGATATAGTATACAATTTTATTCATTTAAGATAACTACAAAAATAGACATGCATAAAATTACATTAATATATGTTCATTTTTTAAATTTTGCTGCCAAAGAATCAATTCATTTTCAAGAGCATCTTAGACGGATAATAAAACCAAGAGGTGAAAAGAAAGACACTTTTAATTAAGTTTTTCTATTTTTAACACTAGAATGAAATTCAGATTCCTTCTATTTTTAGGTTTTTCTCTATTCGTTGGTCCTCTTTTCCTAATTCAACTCTTCTGTATGAGCTCTTTTTCTCCCAATTAATAGTTTTTTGCATCTTAATTCAGTTCTTCGACACGAGCATCCAAGCATTATATACTATTATTTATATTTATAATTTTATATATCTAAACATTATATTAGCTAGATTGCATGTACCATTATTAGCCGAATCTCTATGAATCATAAGGTGCTTTTCTAAGTTATTGAGATGTTTGGGTCTCAACATAATTATCTAAGTTGTATTGTCATATATTTCTCCTTGTATGCTCCTCATTTACAAAATATTCACAGTTTTACATAACTTACAAGTTACAATATATTAATCAAATTTATAATTACTGTTAGTTCCACTTTTTCTCCAACATTATCATATGTTTCTCCTTGTACACTCCTCATTTACAAAAGATTCACAATTTTAAACACAATAACCAATATACATCTAGCTTATAATAACTTACAAATACTTTCCTATCGGCATAACCCTTGCACCTCCTCCTAGTGCAAGTGCTAGTTTTAATAGTTTGCCATGTTTTTCCCATTTAAAAACCCATGTAATTCAATTCTATTATGCTTTCAGTTTGATGTGTAAATTGAATGTTAGTATGGTTATGAATTTATGTTATTATCAACATCTATACTAGCTAGACAATGGATCCTTGTTATTAGGTGTCTTACACCTTCATTTGTTTTCCTGATACTTATATTGGGCACAATGATCAACTCCAAACACACGAATTGCAAGTTGCTCTGCAGCTAACCTCTGTTCTTTTCGTATTTTTCTTAAAAGAAACTGCTTTTCTTACAAGTAGTCAGGTTTTTTCGTTGTTGCCTCATTTTTTAGTTTGCCATGTTTTAATTAAATCCATCTTGCTCAATTCTGTTATGCTTTCAGTTTTCTATGTAAATGGAATGCTGCTATAGTTAATTGTTATTATCCACATGTATCACAGCTAGACAATGGATCCTTGAAATTAGGTGCCTTCTACCCTCATTTGTTTTCCTCGTACCTGGGCAAAATGACCATCTCCAAACACAGGAATTGAATGTCACCCTGGAGCACAGATTTTGATTGTTGCCAAGCTATTGATAGGGATGGCTCAGTATTAGAAGAACTATGATGTTCTCTAGACTGTGAACGGGTTTGTTCCGAGTGCTGGCAGGAACACTAGACCATGCCTCGCCTTGCTCTCAGAGCATGGAGCATTGCCCAAATAAGAATAGCTTTCAAAATTATGTATAATTTTTCTGTCCCTTGATGATGTATAATGCTTAAAATAATAATGTGCCAAATTTGAGCAAAGGTCAATCAGCAAAATCTCCAACAGGGAAAACCTTCCACAACACTGGTTCAGAATGATAAGGTTTGAATAGACTTATTCCTATAGGGCCCGTTTGGCAGCAGGAATTGGACTGGAATTGGCATTATCTAATTCTGGATAATGCCAAATTCCATGTTTGGGTCCTTGGAAAAAAATGGAATTGGAATTCCGAAATTCTCATTTTGCCCCCAAAATGG
>MU227110.1:416382-462401 GCA_018584345.1 Thuja plicata
TGTGTATATATATTATTATATACATAAATGTGTTTATATGTGTATACACACGTGTGTATATGTGTATACATGGATACACACTTGTATGTGTATATACACACATGTGTGTATAAATACATGTGTGTGTATGTACACAAATGTGTGTATATGTGTGTATACACACACATGTGTGTATGTGTGTATATACACATATACACGTGTGTATATATATATACACATGTATATATACATGTGTATATACACACACATGTATGTATGTATGTATATATACACATGTGTGCATGTGTGTATATATACACACCATATTCAAAGAAATTAAAAAATAAAGAATTAAAATTCCTTATGCATCTTCTCATTCATCTGCCGGATGAACCAAACGGGTCAGACCATATTCTGGATTTCATTTTGAGGATAAGCATCTTCTTGAATATGCAGCATCTTCTTGAATTGACCATATCCAGGATATGGTATTCCTGCTGCCAAACGGGCCCATAAAGTAAAAGATGTGTTTGATGGAACTAGGCTTGTTTCTAGAAGGGCATTTGAGAGAAGGCTGGCCTAGATTTTGGAGTCATGAGATCAAAGGGAAGCCTTTGGAGACAAGACATTAGACCAAATGATTTTTCTGGTTTTAAAGGAGCGTCTCAAATTCAATACTTTCCTCATATTAGGTGATGATTGTAAATTCCTTTGTTGATTGAGATTGCCTTAAATGGTTAGCTTGGAAGATTCCTAAATTCTTACAAATATCATCAGTAGTCGAGCAACCGTTCATAAATGATCATAAACATTTTTCACAAGCAGTTTAAACTTTGAATTTATGGAATATTGCTCAGACATTTTAATGAACATTTGACATATAATGAACTATAGTAAATATGCAAACATACAATCCTCAAATTAATGATCTCTGACCTCTCAGCTGATATAGATGTTGCCGGTATGATATTTCTAAGTATAATGAACAACAGATACAGGAAAATGAAACAGCAACCGCTCAGACTTATTACATGGAACAGCAGAAGTTACTTACACCTTATGAACACTACTGATCGACTGGTCTGCACCCTTTTATGCTTCCCAATGGATAGCCACGCACCTTTTAACCATTAGCAGGCAACTTGAGATTTGCTGGTTACCCTTAGATATGTCAGCAACAACCAAAAAGGGAGGTCAGTTTTATGTCTCCTTCGAGGCTTCCTTTCTCCCTTGGTATGTACAATTAAAGCCCCTTTAAAATGATCTGAAATCACCTCAAGGTGGAGCGGCCTGATTAGAGAACCCAACAACCTTCCTTGTATCCCATTTGTCCTATCTGACCTTAAAATGATTGTTGTTTGCTGCTCCCAAACTCACGTTCTTCCTAGTGGACAGATGCAACTCATTTATTGGGTTTAATATCCAGTGATAAAACTTGTTGGACTTCATTTCATAATTCCACGATTCCTCCTTATTCATTCTATTTTTCCATGTCTCACTTAATTATGATTTTCAGTAGTCTTAACTTTCCTGAAAGGTGGAGGAGCACCATATTGATCTGCAAATATTTTCATTATTAATTTTCCTTTTTAAAATCCTCACCAGTTCTACGAACCCCTGTTTGGCTGTGACTTTTCCTCAACACCTCCATGATGCGCTGAAACTAGACACGGGCAAATAGTTTATTAAGATTTATTGGATTTCATGGCTACCTTTGTTGTCTCTGTCGTCCAGATTCCAAGTTGCCAAAGTGAGCAATTCAAGAGCTGCGTGCTTCAAATACCACGACCTCTCTTGTCATGTTTCGGCAGCTCAAACAATATTTAATCTAAATGACTGCGTATTAATTCATAGACCCCAAATTCACTTGTGAATCAATGCCTCTTTAAAGGTTTGACAAGAAGCGATTAAGAGTAAATAGGATTTTCAAATTAAACGACCAACTAGAGAAACAGTGCAACTCTATTAAATTATCAAGTACTTAAAAATCATTTATAAAAATTGTCAAACCCTAAAATATTTTCCTCCTTCAGCACAAATTTTCATACTGAATTCATTTCAACTCATTGACATTTTTTTATGAAATTGCTACAGCAGAATCCGAGGGTTTCTGTCCTCAAAATTGGAAATCTTTGATCAGTGAGAGAAATTTGGTCACAGGCACAAATCTCGAAAAGGAAAATTATCGAACTTCAGAATCAATCCCTTTCTTCTCCTTAGCCTCCTTTTATAACCCTAAGCTGAACTTTCCGGTTATATTAAACTAAGAACAACTTGAAAGTTTTTGTTTTAGTGACATTCCAACTGAAGGCTTGCAAGTCATGAAAAGCTTGCAAAGCATTAAACAGTGCACAAGGTTGCATTTACAACCTCAAACAATTAATAAGAATTCACTTACTAATAGTATCTTGAATAAATTACTAATTTTTTTTTGCAGTAGTTCCATAAACCTATGAACAAACTGTCACTTATGTTTGCAAAGATGAGTGATATATCATGCATAAAAATGCTATATTTTGGTAGATCATTGGAAGGCACTTAAGCAGGTTGGTTTGGGTAATTTATAGTATTCTTTAGGAGGCAGTTGTGATGAGAACATTTTCCCTCACTCTTATGTCCAAAATGATTGCATGATCAGAAGTCACAGTAGCTTATTGAGGAAGGGCTTAATTAACATTTTTTTGCTTCTATAGTCGGCGTACTTTGTTCTACATATTTGATCGACGAAATGGAACTCACCAGTCATATTGTATACAAAATGTAATGTTACTTAGTAGACAATAGTTATTTCTTGCAAAATACGCTTTGCATGTGGAAGATTTTCTTGTCTTGCTTGCTACTGTCATGTTACAGTCCTTATTTAACATTTTATCATGTAAAATCAAATCCTAGATTCTTTATATTCTTTAGAGCTGATGCTTTCAAGACAGTACCAGTGCAGCATAGTTGGATTAATGCAGTAACTATGCAAGAACACACAGATGGGCAAATGTATCAATAGCTAATTACATTCTATATCAGTACCTGTTTTGCTTCTTCTTATATTCCAGGATTTTATAGGAGATATTGGTTTGTATATCCTAAAGAACCAAGCCTTTTTTAGCAGAAATAAGATTGGTTGGTATTTGGTAATGAAGCGTAGTGCTGATTAGAAACTAAAATTTTCATCTTATTTACTGTTCTTCCAAGATAGAGCTCTGTTCTTCACCTTCAGTAATTGTCATTGGTGGCGGATTTGGTGGGATAGCAGCTGCCCGCGCCCTTCATGATGCCTCTTTCAAGGTTAGATTGTATCTATGATCATTGTTCTATGAAATTTTTGTCACTGGCTTATTTACAATTGAGGCTTCTACCTGCTTTAGCGATGATGCTTCTGTATGCAATTAGAGGTCTCTCATTAGCCAAAACTTGTTTTCTTCAGGTTGTTATGTTGGAGTCACGGGATCGGATCGGTGGACGTGCATATACAGATTATTCCTTTGGATTTCCAGTTGACATGGGTGCCTCATGGCAAGCTTAGATTAATACTTATATTCTCTTTATGAAAGAAGTATCTGTGTATGTTATTAAATTTTCAACGTCTAATACGTTGTGTTAGTCATTTATGCAGGTTACATGGTGTATGTAAGAAAAATCCATTGGCACCAGTGATTGGCAAGTTGGGACTCCCATTGTATCGTACTAGTGGTGATAATTCTGTGTTATATGATCATGATCTAGAGAGGCATGTTCAGGACATTTCCGTAACATTTTAATCTATTTTATTTTTTTGTGAGAATTAGGTTGCTTCTTTCTTCTTGATAGTTTATAGTGGGTGTCCGAAGCATTTACAGCCAGAAGTAGGTAGTTAGGAATGTTACAGTTCATAACTCCCACTGTCCACCTCAAGCACTTTGCATCCATATTCTCACTCATGCAAGTGATATAGATAACAGTGTTGGTTTTGTTTTTTCCTGTTTTATGAAGAAAAATCTGCAAAGGGACGATCTTCATGTTCCCAAGTGCCACTATGTTAACATGTATGGGACTAATTTCTTCACCAGAATTATTTCAGCACACTGTGAAATAGTTCTGTGCTTTAGTTGTAAATTTTGATTTTTTGCAATGCAGCTATGCGCTTTTTGATATGGAAGGGCATCAAGTTCCACAAGAGTTGGTGACTGAAGTTGGAGAGGCATTTGAAAGCGTTTTAGAAGAGGTACATATAAATTTTGTCTAAAGATAATTGTACATTTATCATACCGCTCAGGAATTTTACTGGATCCATCCTGTCTTCATTCAAGACCAAAAAAATACGAGATGAATATCAAGAAGACATGTCAGTGCGGAAGGCTTTTTCAATTGTTTTGAAGAGACGTCCAGATTTAAGGTTGTTTAAATTGTATTTCAAATTTGCATTTATGCAATCAAAATTGTATGACACCGAAGTTGTCGGTTTTCCTATCAGCTAAATTCCTATACTGATCCCTGCCCATCTATGTCAGACAACACGGGCTCGCATACAAAGTACTACAGTGGTATTTGTGCAGAATGGAGGGTTGGTTTGCTGCAGATGTCGATAACATATCCTTAAAAGGTTGGGATCAGGTAAGATGTGGCTTTTGCAGATTGCCGTTTTTTTAGAACGGCGATGATAAGTTCTGGATGTGTCTGACGTAGCTCAGTCTATATTGTTGCGAACCTTTAACTTGCCTTGTAAATTTTTATATTGCAGGAAGAACTACTTGAAGGCGGGCATGGGCTGATGGTTCAAGGTTATCATCCTGTTATAGAGGCCCTTGCCAAAGGCCTTGACATACGTATCAACCATAGGTATGACCTCACATTTGCATTGGTTTCTCTTATAAATTGAAGGAAGTCCAATTGATAAATTATTGGGTGGCGGTTTCCATGGCTTGTTTTGTTCTTTGTCTAGGGTTGTAAAGGTTACATGGAGATATTCTGGTGTAAAAGTTTTCCTGGAAGACGGAAGAACCCTTGTTGCTGATGCAGCTGTTATTGCAATTCCTCTTGGTGTTCTAAAAGCAAACACAATAAAGTTTGAACCACGGCTGCCAGAGTGGAAAGAGGCGGCAATTTCAGATTTGGGAGTTGGCACTGAGAACAAGATAGCCCTCTATTTTGAGAGAGCGTTCTGGCCAAAAGTTGACTTTTTGGGAGTGGTTGCACCTACTTCGTATGGCTGTAGCTACTTTTTGAATTTGCACAAAGCAACAGGTCATCCTGTTCTTGTATACATGCCTGCAGGCAAGCTTGCTAATGACATTGAAAGTATGTCTGATGAAGCAGCCACTAACTTTGCAGTGTCACAGCTAAAGAGAATTCTGCCTCATGCGTCCGAGCCTGTAAGTCTTGTATATTTGTAGATTAAAATGTCATCATTTTGATTTAGATTACTGATTAAATTTTCTTCATACTTTCCGGATATCATATTGTATTAATTTCTAATGGTCACTCTTGATTGATTTGAGCAGATACGATCTCTCGTTTCACACTGGGGAACAGATCCAAACTCCTTTGGTTCTTATAGTTATGATGCTGTCGGTAAGCCTCATGATTTGTATGAGCGTTTGCGCGTACCCATTGACAACCTTTTTTTCGCAGGGGAGGCTACTAGTATAAGATTTCCTGGTACAGTGCATGGGGCATTTTCTACAGGCATTATGGCTGCTGAAGACTGCAAAAGGCGTCTTATGGAAAGATACAGAGATTTAGAGTTGTTTCAGCCTGTGATGGGTGAGGAGCTCCCAACTGAACCCATACCCATGCGAATATCAAGGCTGTGAGCTCTCAATTTGCTTGGTAGTACTAACTATGAAGTTGTCTGCATTGCGTTTAAATTGACACGAAGACTTGATTATGAAGTGTTAATTTTTACGGAATGCAGGCATATGGTATGTCAAGCACCTGCATGTTTGTCTGTTTATTAAGTTGGGGTATCTATAATGTAAGACCCAATTCGTATTTCTGGATATTAACTCATATGTAAATGCAATGCCGGCCTACCTTAAAAACTCTTTTGCCGTCGTCTTGTTGATGAGTGTCATTGGTTTAATATGTCATTCTGTCAAGATCGTTTACAGGCATTTATTGGGGCATTGGATGGGATGACATATATTTATCTTTGCTTTCAAAAATATATTGTGATGTTTTAAGTTATCCCTGTGATATCTAGTAATGAACGTATGTACCATCATAGTAAAAAACATTATTCCTCAATGTATATAATCTGTTTGGGTTTCTACTGAGTCGATTTTTGTGGGAAAGAAGCACTCGTGGTGTGCACAAATTTTCTGGGCTATAGATTTTACGCCTTCTGCATTTTATCCGAATAATAGTTTTCTTTTGTTTACTCGGGTCTATAATCAGAGGATTACTGCACTAACTACACGATACCACTATTGGTCACTATTCTTGTTAGTCTTGTTTCACATATGAAAATGGGCGAAAATAATTAGTTGCTGGTAAATGGTATTTGAGATTTTTCACTTTTAGGAAATAATAGATTATATGGGCAGTCGAACAGTGTGTGGCAAAAATTGATGAAGAGTGATGAAGTTTCGAAAATATTCCCAAATTATTACAAAATGCTTGTTTCAACTTATGATTAAATTATAAAAGCTGTAAACATACATGATTCATGGAAAGTAGCCTTGATCATGGGTAACAAATTTTGAGGAAAAATGAACTTAGCTCTAGGTTTGAATGAATGAAAGACCTTAATAACAAATTGCTTAAATTGTCTATTTTATCACTAGGTATCATTTCCCATTGTTCTTTAGGTATCATTTATCTACATGTTTAATGACAGTTTTATATGACATGAATTTTAAATTCCTTGTATTTAGAACGATTGTTGTTTATATCTCACATCGAGTTCAAACAATTGTACTTAATTATGGTGGGTCGGATATACTTATACGTTGTTTTATGGTCAATAAACTCCAAACACATAATTAGTTGTGTAGTAATGTCATTGCTACAAGGGTTTTTTCAAGGGTTTTTGTATTATACTTAAATATGATGAAGTAATGTGCATATAAGTATTTTTAGCTTTGAGTTCTGATAAGTACAAGAGTTAAATTAAGCATATTGGTTATTAGGATAGATGGTGGTACATTAACATTTTTTCTCTTTCTAGTATTTGATGTTTGTGCATAAGATTATAATGTGTGTCATGGGCAACATGAAATAGGGTCTAGGAGACACACAAGTTGTGTTCATATAATTAGAGTTAAAAGATGGATCATGAGAGGTCATCTTGAAGTATACATTATCCACATGAACTAAGGTGAAAAAATTACAAAATAATTTCATTGATGTAATTTGTAAATGTCTACATTATGTAGAAGAAAAAAAGAAGAATCAAGCCATTATAAAGCTCAATCACTCAAGTATAACTTAAATTTACTAATTAACAAGATGCCATCATTTATATGTGCATAACTAGCAAATAAGAAAGATATCACATGTAAGGAAGCGTGGGTAGACCTATGATAATCATGGTGTAGAGTTCTTCACTAAGGCTTATAATGTCATTATGTAATGTAGGATAAGGAATGAGTCATTATTGAAGTCTACACGAGAATCTAGTAAATTATCACCTATGTTTAAACTATCATTAGTTGGGATATGAGTGTATAATTTGTTGCCATAAGTATCCATGGATTCAACACGAATGTGAAAGTACGACCCTCATTGTGTTTGTCATTATTTGTAAAAAGAGATAAATCATTCAAAGCACATAAAATATAGTTGTAGGTTTATCATGACATGTAAGAAATACATTATTAATAGGATAATAATGCTACAAATAGATGAAGCACATTAGAGATCCTGTTAGGACTAAAAGTTGCTGTTAAATCCTGGCTCAAATGTTGTAAATCTTGCATTTTTCTTGCCTTATCCTTAAGCCCTAGTTTCAAAGTTTTGTAGCCCTTGGTGCAATTTTGGTCAAAAACCCTAGGTCTCATGAACTTGTTGTAAATGTCATTACCTTTTTCGAGTCACTTAAGTCTTATTTTTCCATGTGCCTTTTTGTCTTGTCTCCTAATCTCGCAATCAAGATCGAATATTCTTTATGGTTTGGAGACTTGGTGTAGCGGTTCTCTCCAAGTCTCGTGATGCTTAGTGGTTAGTTCTTATCATTCAACAATCTGGTGATAAAGGTAGGACTTGACTTTTTCTATTTGTCTCTGAATCTCGTATGATGGCGGTCAAGTCTTTTAAGATCTGGACATTCAACGAGGACCGTTGATGCAAGACCAGATCTAAGACTGTCGTTGGATCTCGTAATCTAAGCCGAGTTAAGACATCTATTCAGCGATTCAGAGATAACCTTTATCTCTGAATCTTGTGATCAGACCATAGTAAGGCCAAAGATATGGAGATTTGGAGATACAAGGGATTGAGATGCTTCGGGTTAAAGGCAGGTTAAGGAGAGTTCTGACAGATCAGAGGAAGATCTACGACGGGCACTTTCCCTTCATCGCGAAGATGATGTTCATTTACCCTTTGAGGCAATGCGCATGCTCGACGTGTGGCATTGTTGAGGTCATGGTCCCGGGTTTAAAGTAAAGATAAAAAGGCCGCAGGTTTGTGTTGATCCGATGGGGGTCGTTTTGCCTTGGTCGGAAAGATGCTAGTGTTTTAACCATTAAGGCAATGCGTCTGCTCGACATGTAGTTGTGCTGATGTCATGGTCACGGCTTTTTTTTGAAAGAAGATTAAAGATACCGTAAGTTCTTGTTGATCGTGTGGATGGCGTAATGCCTTGATCTAAACGATGCATGTTTTTAACCTTCAAGGCACTGGGATGTGCGGGCACACGTCTTCCAGTGATCGTGGGGCTGGAGATGGGTGAGGCTAATGTGCAGTTATGTTAAATTAGATCTAACGGTCGGCGTGAAGCCTCAAAGGAAAGATGAATGATAGATAATGTTCAAGGCATCACACCTGCGTGAAGCCTATCCGGGCCGATCAGCACAGGTCAGGAAGGAATAGGGATTTCTCAAAGCCACTAGTATTTTGACACGTGGAGGTCAGTGGGACAAACAATTTCAAAGTTAGGGAAAAGATAAAGGTAGTACAAATCTCTTTTGATCTAACGGTGGGCGCGAAGCCTCAATGAAAAGGTGATCGAAGATTATTGTTTGAGGCATTGCAACAGAGTGCCACCTGTCCGATCAGATTTTCAAGGCCCGAGTAACTTAAGGGAGATCTACAGTGGTATTTTAAAGTTGCTAAAGTTTCAAATCTGCGTCGTCGATGCCATGTTCCGTGCCACCTATAGCTGTTACATCAGATATTTGAAATTTTAAATTGTTTCTCAAGGTTTTTAGCCATGGTGCTGCTTTCTGGGTTGCAGATGCATTAAATAGTTTGATATGATCTTTTAGATCAATTTGATGAAGCCGTAGGGTGCCTAGGTGACAGATTTGCTGATATTTTGAGTTTCATAAATGTTTACAGGTGGAAACTTAGGGTTTTCAATCCGATTTGTAGATATTCTAACCATTGTTGCCTTCCTGTCTATTTCTGCATTAATGTTGGCTTGTTTCCCGAGATGTGGTGGTTGTGTTTTAGGATTTCCTTTCGCCCTAAGGCAGTCTAAACTCGTGGGATCATTTGGTATATCTAGGATTTTTGAGTTCATTTGTAATGATGAGAATTTTATGCCACAAGAAGGCTTGTAAGCTCTGCATGTTGAATTAAGACTATCAGTGGTCCTTTTGGCTATGATTCTTTATGTATTAGATGTTTTAGTAATAAGATATGTCTGTAACTTCCTGTAATTTGTGAATTCTGACTGAATTGTAATGTCTTTGTTTCAGTTTCTTGTATTCATTTGGGTTAGGTGTTAAGGACATTTTAATCCATCACTCTGTAAGGCAGAGGGTCTAATTGGTTTAGGGTTTCTTTCAGAGAGAATTAAACATCCTTAAAGCAATTTCAGTGAGTAAAGAACTGAAGTGAATTGGATAATTACATCTACTTCCATGAAGTGTGAATTGAGTACGTAAGGCATAGTCAAGTTCAGTGATCAATTGCAGGTTTTACATTGATGTATGTTGTTGTGAAGAGTCTTTTTCATTTAGAGTGACTCCATACCCACTGGATAGGGCGCTGGTCTGATAAGTTAGATTTGTGGTTCTCATCCAATTTTATGAAATCTGATACCATTTACATGTTTTATACTACATCCACCATTCCTGTATGCTTGTGAAGTTATTGAATATTGAGGGTAGACGATAGGTAGTGCCCAACAAAGTTTGTGGAGCTCAAAGTGCAGAAGGTTTTAGGACCTTGTTGAACGTTACTTCTTCTCCTTGTTGATACAGTGCATGGGTTTATAGAGGAATATTCCCGAGCCACAGGTATACAAAGATCAACTAGAAAAGAGCTAACAGAAACGACGACTCTGCTGGGGAACTAAAAGATAAGTTCATTTCATAAGTTTCCTTAAATATTTGCAAAATTTTAAAGGTGAAGTCTCATAGTTTAATATCCCAAGTTTGTTTGGGTGGCGACTCCAAATTTGGTTGGCTAGTGTTTCAGATTGAAATTACAATTTTGTTTTAGGTCTTGTTTATTTAATATATCAACAACATGAGAAACACTAGAGCATATATGCAATTACAATTTTTTTTAGGTCTAAAAGAACAGAGTCCACTAGTGGAAGTTCTTGGAAGCCTAAGGCTTCAAGTGTAGGTCAGCCCTTGGGTGTTGTCCCAAAGGGAAGTGATCCTTCTCCTGCGAGTACCGAGTCAAATGGTTTGGGCTTCTTTGACAACATATTTGATACTCCTGTCCAAGAAGACATATCTCAACAAAAGGTTGTAACTCAGGTTCAGTATAAAGAAGAAAATGAAAAGAAAAATAATAGAGATTTTAGACCTAGAAATCATTCAAATTTAGAAACTTATTTCCAAAGTACAAGAAATAACCCTTTTCTACAGGATGCTCCTTATGAACAAGCAATAAATCATAGGGAGATAAATCTTATAAATCTTGAGGATTCTCCAAATTCTGATATTACTTTACCTAATCCTGATATAATTTTTGGAAATAATGATGCCTTGAGAAGACAAATACAAGAACAAATGATATTAAGGAAAATGTTAGAAAAGGAGAAAGAGGAAGAAGTCATGGCAATTGTGGTTGAGAATGAGGACTTACAAAGAAGGCTGGCTCAACTCAAGTTGATGAATCAAGATTTTGATCAGAATTATAAGGGTTTAAATAAGGATATTTTTGGTGATATGGATGCCAAGAAGGAGTGTATGGAGAAGGAGAGATTTTTAAAGAAAAATCAAATGGAGCAAGATCCCGTGATTAGACAAATAGTTGATTGGGTAAATAAAAGTCCTTCAAGGCCTCATGCTTCCTTACAAGATCCTCCTTCAGTTAGTACAAGTAACCCTACATTAGACAAAGGTAAACAAAAGGTTACTGGTATACAAATTAATGCATCCAAAGATACAATGAAGGCATCTCAAGGTATGTCTTTACTCAACACAAAGCTAGAAAGAGCCAGAAAAGTAAAAGATGATATTGCCAAATAGTTGGAAAAGGCTGAATTAGATGCTGCTACTACATAAATGAAGAAGAAGGTTGCCTTCATTCAATCTACTACCAATCTAAAGGCAATTAATACTACTACTAATACTCAAGGTAGTAGTGGATTAGGTCCCAAGGTCCAGGCCAACCAAATGTCTTCCCAAATGAAATAAGGGATAAAATACCTAAATTTAGTGGAAATAATGTAATAACTGGTGAAGAGCACCTAAAGGATTTCTCTGACAAAATGAATGACTATGAAATAGAGCATGAGGATATTGTTATGAAGCTATTTGTACAATACTTAATTGAAGATGCCAGAGATTGGTACCGTGGCCTTGCTACTAGAAGCATTAGTTCACGGGATGAATTTACACAATGTTTTAAAGAACAGTATGGAGATCAGGTAAATTCTGGTTATATGTTATATGTTTTAATGTTTGAGTCCAAGTGGCTATTATAGTGGCTAGGTTTAGATAGTTACATATATGTATTTTTCCCCCTCGATTATGTCTTGTTTGTTGAAAATCTTATGGGTCAAAATTTTGTAATAAGCGATGATTCTGGGTTTTCTTGCTGATTCATTCCCGGATGAACTTTCAAATCAGTTTATTAATAATAATATATATAGTGGCTCGTCCACTTTTGTTTAAAAAAAAACATCAAGAAATTTCAAAATTGAATTGTAACTGAATTCAATAATAGATTCCAGAAGGCCATGCATAGACTATTCCAGGTGCTGAGGTTAGATGAAAATATTTGTCTTACTACATATTACAATGCTCTGGATGGTAAGATCGCCTATATTGTTAGGGATAAGAATCCTAGTACTTTAAGGGATGATTATAAGATGGTATTTAATATAGAAAGCAATAGAAGGGCAACAGGTAAAATTGGGAAGAGAGATGATGGTAGGCTATGAAAAGATCCTAAAGGTAAATCTAATAGATTTCCCAAGGAAGAAGGTAAAACTGATAAAGTTGACAAATTGGTCACTGCAATCAAAGACCTTGCTGCTAAGGTAAACAAGATTGAGAGAGGCTTTCAGAATAACATACAACAAAATTAGAGGTCTAATCAGTCTTATAGATTGCAGGACATGCCCTATAAAACAAATTGGAAGGATGGTAAACCTCTGTTAGAGGGACCAAGTAATATAAATAATAAAGGTACTCTTGATCCTTTGAAGAGAAATAATGTACACGATATAGAGAACTCTTCTTGGTGTATACCCTACAATATGCCACTTTGTCCTCTTGAATGTGCAGTTGCACAAGCTTTGACATGGTCTACTGAGAATGAGGGTGAACAAAGTGATCAAGAGGAGGAGAGACCTAAAGTCAACATGTTCATGACATATGCTGAGGAAGAGGGTGATGAACCGTATGATGTTATGCATCATACTATAAATGTTGCTAATGAAAAAGATGAACATGCTCAGTTAAGAAGACCTAGCGATGAAGAGGTGAGATCTCTCACCGTTGATGCAATTTATCAAGCTAGGAGTGCTTACAATTTAAGAAATAGGAGAGTAGATAAGGACCAGGGAAAGCTTGGTTAATTTTTTATAAAATAAGGTTCCCTTGAACCCCCAATTCAAAATAAAGATAATATCAACACACAAAAACACAAAACACAAAGAATACAAAATAAAGATAAGGGAAGATCCAGGAAATGATGGTTTGTTAGCACCAATAGTTGGCTCTAGCGCATCCTCATGTGCATCTTTTGCTACAGAAAATGATAATCACTATGAAACGCACGAAAGAAAGAACTCCTCAAGGGAGACAAACACATAACAAAAGAGAGAGCGAAAGAGGGATCTACCAATATGATGTGCAATAGAGGATGTTTACATGTTGCATGTTTTTGGTATTGAAGTTGGCAATATAGGTAGGGTTGACCTGGAATGAGGCGGCTTTTGCAAATGATCATTACCCAACTCATTATGTAGTGAAATTATGGAGTGAACAAAAGATTGAGACACTAAGTGATGTAGAGTGGTAATTGTGGTGGGAATCAAATCATTTTAGGTTAGACTTATAAGGGAAATACAAGGTACCCCAAACTTTCCAAACAGAAAATGTTTCACAAACTCCTCAAACACCTTCCCAAAGACCAAGGTGGATGTCTTAGGTCTATACAAGGTGGGTTAAAGAGGTCTCAACAAGTTTTGGTATCCTAAGAAACATCCAACACCCGAATTCTCCAAACTATCTACTAGGCGTAATGGCTTTCCCACTTTCCAAAGCACTAGACAACCTCTCTATGGTTTCTGATACCCTTTTTAGCATACTTTAGCATGTCTGTCAGAATTTCGACATCAATAGTCCTCTTTTGACACTGCTTTTTGATGGGAATGCTATACTACAGATGTAATTACCATCATAAAAAAATGACGCTTATCCGTCAGACATTCTACAGTTCGATGCCCAACATGCGACAAGAATGCTATACTACCGATGGAAGAACTGTTGAAAATAATGATGGATAACCATTGGACATTCTAATTTTTTGACACCCAGTTTTGACGGTGATGCTATAAAGCCGATGGTAATACCATCGAAATAAATATTTGTTATCTGTCAGAAATTCTATAGTTTTGACGGAGATACAATATTGCCGATGACAAAAATGTCAAAAATTTCCCTGGACAACCATCGGTGATACTGAAGTTTTGATGGCAATGTCCGAAGCTAATGAATTGCTACCGACAGGCTTACCATCGAAATTGAAGTGGATAACCGTCGGGAATGCTATAATTCCAACAAGTATACCGTTGGAAATTTCTAAAAGGAAAAATAATTTTAGTGGTCATTTCTGACGGTAAGAGTCGTCGCAATGGCGGTAGTTACTATTTTCGTAGCAAATTCTGACGAAATAAATCTGAGAATGTTGTCCGTCAAATAATTGATAGATAAGCATTCAAAATCTGACAGATAGCCATCAGAATTAGGCCTCAAATGTACTAGTCGGGGGAGTTTTCAATCCCTATTAGTTGGTCCACTCATTAATGGAGGTCTGATCATTGGAGTTAGAAACTCTTTAGAATTTGAATTGAGTGTATTGGTAGCTTTTGAAGCATAAAACCTATTTAGGAACCAATAAAATTGTGACTTTGTTGGGGAGTTGTTTAGTAATTGCATGATTGATAAGGTTGTTAGTTGAGCTTTCTCCTTGCCTTGTTAATTTTAGTCCAGTTAGTCTCTCCATCAGATTGCATAGAATTGATATTGTATTTTCATTGTTTGGGGTAGAAGGATATTGTTTTGTGTCTGAGATAAATATTTGTTATCTAAGGTTGATATCTTGTGAGGAGTCAGGTTTATCTTGTAGGAGTGATATTGTAAGAGTTTTCTTGCAATTTTTCAAAAAATATTTCCCAAGTTATAATGGGTAGCAACTCGAGTCTCTTCATCAGTGCTGAGTAAAATTTATGTATTTCCAAATATACAAGATGAGTAAGAAAATCGCAAGATCTTGGGAAAAGAAACATCCCAAGCAAAACTTAGAGGGTGATCTTCCAAGTACTTCAAGGAGTGGATGACCATGGAAAAATCAAGGAAACAATAGTGCTCCCCCAGCATGGAAACCAAAAAGTGGAGGTGCAAGTATAGAATTTTTTTTCAATATTGCTCCTGAGAATAGTGAAACTTTCCCTAAGGATTCTGATCCTATAGAGCTTGGATTGTATGAGAGCTTCTTTTCTTCTCATGTTGATCAAGAGAAGGAACCCCAACATACAAAAGAAGTAACTCATACTCTTTATAATAGTAACAATAGAAGATCAAGAAGAAAAAGTAGAGATGTCTTAAATAGAAGATCTGATGATCCATTTCCTATATGTAGTTTTTCTCCTTTTAGGCATTTGTTTCCTAAAAATGAAGAATAAATAATAAACCAAACGACCTCCTAAAATTCAGAGAGTACTTTCCTTGATTCAAATAAAATATTTGAGGATCTTGATTCCTTGAAGAGGCAAATTCATGAGCATATTGCCTTAAGAGATATGAAGAATAGAGAAAGGGAAAAGAAAGTTAGAGATGCCTTGATTGAAAAAAATAGACTTCAAAAATAATTGGATGACCTCAAAGCCATAAATTATGAAGAACACAAGAAAGATGTTGAGGGTCTAGTTGTTAGCTAGATTTACAATATAGGAAAGCGTAAGAACATTTTTGTCCCTCAAAATAATCAGGGTGATAAGAAAAGAGGAAAGCATAAAGTTTTTAATATAGCCATAAATGGGCCTTTTAATAGGGGTCCTATTGGTGGAAGTATGTCTCAGTTAGACATTGATTTGGAGAGAGATAAAAGAGAAGGAAATTCTTGCAAAAGAATTGTAGAAGGTAGAAATGGAAGCGACCTCATTAGAAATGAAAAGGAAGATCATGTTCTTGAAACAATATGCTACACCTATCTTTGATGCACCTATGAATTATGTTTATCAAGGAGCTAATTTCCCTCCACATGTCAGTACACAGATTATTGTAACCAGCTGAAATATGGGAACTAGTACCATTGGCCAAGGTGCTACTGACCAATTCCAAAGGAGACCGATCAACATTGAAAGATATAGACAACTATCCTTTATTGGTATCACTAGTTATCCTAACCCCATTTCAAATGAGATAAGGTACAAGTTGACGAAGTTGACTAGAAATAATGCTATTACTTATGAAGAACATCTGAAATTTTTTAATGATATGTTCAATGATTATGAGGTTGAGCATGAAGATATAGTAATGAAGTTGTTTGTTTAGTCTTTAGTTGAGGATGCTAGGGATTAGTTTAGAGTCTAGCATAATGATTGCATAGATACATGGGATGAAATTGAAAAATTATTCATGGAATAATATGGTGATAAGACTAACTAGGGTTTTATGTTGAATGAGTTTAATAATATCAAGAAAAATCAGAATGAAGAAGTCATTGAATTCAACATAAGATTCCAAAAGATATGCACAAATTGTTCCACGTCATGAGGTTGGATGAGAAGGTATGTCTAGAAACTTACATAAATTCTTATGATGTAAAGATGGATTAATTGCTTAGAGATAAAGAGCGTAGAACTGTTAGGGAAGCATTTAAGTTAGCTATGAATATTGAAAGCAATAGAAGGGTATTTGGAAAATTGGAGAGAAGGGATGATCCTAAATTTTATAGATCTATCAATAAAGATAGTAATAAATCCTCCAATGTAAAGCCCAAAGAGGATGATAGATTGAATAAGGTTCTAAATGTACTAAAGGGCCTAAAAATTAGCAAAAATAAGAATGATAGGGTTGCTGGTGGTGACAAGCCTTCTTATAATAATTTTAGTAGGCATCCCAGATTGTAAAATTATCCTTACAACACTTAGTGGAAGAATGAGAATCCTATGAAACCAACACAAAAGGGGAAATCAGATTTAGTAACCCCTGATCCTTTATAGAATATTACAATAAATATGAATGAAGATGCTCCCTGGTATATGACATGCAATTCACCTCACAGTCCTAACTATTGTGTTGTTGCACAAAGTATGTCTACTAATGAAGAACATGAGGAGGGGAGTGGTAAAACTTATGATGAGGTGGATTGTCTCATGAGATCAGTAAAAAAGTTGTAGATCAAAATTCCATGAAACCAAGGAGAAGGAAAGAGGAGTATGAGCAACAACATTCCTCTCAAATTGATAAAGAAATTGATAATAAGCAGTGCAATGTTGCACATGGTTCTCCCCTCTTTTCACTAAGAAGATATTTTGATCAATAAATAGCACAAATTATATCAAACATGGTTTCCCAATAAATGGGTAATTACCATTTGAGAAACAGAGTTGTTGGAGGTGATGATGGTAATTCTTCTAGTATCTTCATTAAAGAATGGAAGGGTAAAACAAAAGAACTGTCAAAGAAGGATAAAGATGATTTGATGATCAAGGAAGTAAATGTTGAAGACAATTACTCAATTGTGTATTTTCATTGATGTTACACAAATGTATACATAAATGTAGTGATACACAAATGTCTAAACGTAACCGAGAACATTCAGTGTATGTCGAGCTCTCTCGGGCATTGAAGAAGACTCAAGTATCAACCAAAGTGATTTGCTGTATTAACTGAGCTCTATCGGTTAATTAAAGTTTCAGCTATTCAAGAGAAGAGGTGCAATAATTATATAGCTCTAGATGCATTGGTTGGAAGGCTAACAACTTTTGAGTTGAATAATTTGACAATTAATCTCCTAATCCTAACAATTTTGAGTCTGCATTCAAAGCCAAATTAAGCCTTGGTAAAATGGATAGAAACTCAAAAGGAAAACAAATTGACAATGATAGTGATGATGAAGATCTAGAAATCATTGAAGCACTACTTGCAAAGAGAGATGCCAAAGGAAAAGGAAAGTACAAAGGAATAATACCATTGATTTGCTTCTCATGTGACGAGGTTGGCCACATTGCTGCTAAGTTTCCAAACAAAGAAGACAAAGATGAGAGAAAGTTCAACAAGTACAAAGGTAAGAAAGATTTCAAAAGTTACAAAAGCTACAAGGACAAAGGTAAGAAATCTTGTTATATTGCAAAATATTCTGATAGTGATGAAGATGAAGACGAAATGGTTTACATTGCTATTAAGGATGAGTTAGATAATGAAGAAAATGAAAAGACTATAATTTTCTCTCATGTTAATGACACTTGGATAATTGATAGTGGTTGTTCTCACCACATGACTGGTGATAAAACAATATTTGAACATCTTGAGCACTATGATGGTGGGAGTGTCAGATTTGGGAATAATGAACCTTGCTATGTGAAAGATAAAGGTTGTATTTCTCTAACTGAAGGAATCAAATGTGATAATGCTTATTGGGTTGAAGGACTAAAGCGTAATCTACTGAGTGTGGCACAACTAAATAACATTGGTTTCAAGGTAGAATTCATGAATGGTAAGGCCAAGATCCTGGATTGTAAGGGAAACCTAGTTGGAACTGGCAAGCAAACATAAGGTAATCTATTCTATCTTGATCTCACTAAAAGTTCATTTTTTATTGCACAAGTAGAAGAAATATGGTTATGGCATAAAAGATTGTGTCATGTGAATTTTGATAACTTAGTCAACATAAACAAGAACAAAAGAGTAAGATGTATTCCTATTTTGAAGAAACCTGAATTGGCAATATGCAAACATTGTCAAATTGGGAAGATGGGCAAAAATAGTTTCAAGAGAAAGAATTAAAATACTAAAGAAGTCTTGGAGTTAGTGCATATTGAGCTATGTGGACCAATTGGAACAACAAGTTACACTGGAGAGAAGTATTTCATTCTATTTGTTGACGAACATTCCAAAATGATGACTATTATGTTTCTCAAAGAAAAATTAGAAGCTTTTCAAAAGTTTAAGTGGTACCTTGCCAGAGTTGAAAAGGAAACATGAAAGAAACTAAAGTGCCTAAGATCTGATAGAGGAGGTGAATTCATTTATAATGATTTTAATGAATTCTGTAACGAAAGAGGAATCAAGAGACAAGTATCTGCCCCTGGTACACCACAGCAAAATGGAATAGTAGAAAGAAGAAACAAATCTATTATGGATTGTGCAAGAACCTTGATGATTGAAAAGAATGTTGCAACCAAATATTGGAAGGAATCTATCAGCACTGCAGTTCACACCTTGAACAAAGTTCAACTGAAGAAAGGTACTGATCATACACCCTTTGAATTATGGTATGGATATAAACCCAATGTCCGTTATTTCAAAGTATTTGAAAGTAAATGTTACATCTTGAAGGAATAAAGAAATGGAAAATTTGATGTAAAAGGTGATGAAGGCATATTCCTAGGCTACTTTTGTAAAAGCAAAGCATATAAATGTTTGAATCTTGCTACTCATAAAGTCATAGAAAGTGTACATGTAAATATTGATGAGTTTGCAGAGAGAAGTGAAGAACATAGCAGTAAAGAGCCTGAGGACTACAAGAACTTTGTGTATTATGAACATGATACTGTACCTAAGACACAAGAAATGGTGATTGGACAACAACCATGTCAACCACTGAATTCATCAGCACAAACTTTGTTACAACCTGTGCAACCCGAGCTGCTAATAGTTGCAATTGAGTCATAGAAAGAGGAAACTAAGTCACAGACAGAGGGAACTGAGTCTTAGTCAGAGGCAACTGAGTCTCAGACAGAGGAACCCGAGTCTCAGTCAGAAGAACAAAACAAAATGTTTGAGCATGGTGAACCAAGTGGAGCAAGGCTAGAATCAAAGAAGAAGGAACCTATACTCGCTAAATATGTCAGAAGGCATCATGCACCTGAGAAAATAATTGAAGATCAGACAAAAGGTATAATGACAAGGAACAAACTTAAAGGTACATGTTTGCTTAGTGAAATTGAACGTAGATCCATTAAAGATGCTTTGAATGATGAAAGTTGGATAGAAGCCATGAATGAAGAGATTGAGCAGATAGAAAAGAACAAGACGTGGACTCTTGTTCCTAGACCAAAAGACAAGAATGTGATTGGTACTAAGTGGGTTTTTAGAAACAATTTGAATGAAAAAGGTGAAGTTTCTAGAAATAAGGCAAGATTCATGTGTAAAGGATATGCTCAAGAAGAGGGTATTGATTTTGGATAGACTTTTTCTCTTGTTGCAAGACTTGAAGGAGTCAAAACTCTTCTGGCATATGCAACACATAAAGGATTCAAGGTATACCAAATGTATGTAAAATCTGCATTCTTGAATGAAATTATGGAAGAGGAAGTCTATATTGAGCAACCTGAAGGTTTTGTTGATCCTAACAAAAGGAATATGGTTTGCAAATTGCACAAAGCCTTGTATGGACTGAAGCAAGATCCTAGAGCTTGGTATGAGAGACTGCATGGTTACCTGGTAAGTATTGGATTTCAGAGAACTAATGACAATAGTAGCTTTTACATCAAAGAAGGACCTTAGAACAAGATACTATTAGCAGAGATATTTGTTGATGATATACTATTCACTGGACATGATGATTTATTCAAGGCATTCTTTGAAGCAATGAGTAAGGAATTTGAGATGTCTTTGTTTGGAGAAATCAAATTATTTTTTGGTTTACAAGTTCATCAGATGAAAGATGGTATCTATAGTACTCAGTCTAAATACTGTGTATGTATAATTCATACCTCATGAAATAAAGGTGCTATCTATCAATTCTATGGAAACAATAATACAATTTAATCTAAGAATTGACAAATAAATAATTTAACATCTCATGGATCTCTAACTAATATTTGCTAATAGATCTCTCATCCTTAATCTCTACTAGTGACAATCCTAGAATGAGAAATTGATAAAGATAATGCCTGACTAGCTCTCAATTCTCTCAATTTGCTATGATATTTGATTCAAATGCTCTCCATTATGCTAAATTGCTATGATATTCTCTCAATTGCTCTCAATTTTCTCTGAAATGCCTATAATAAGGATGTTTTGCATTCAAATTTTCTAGGATCTCTTATGCTCTCAAAATGGCTTGTATTTATAGGATTTTCCCAAGGGTAGGGTGTAGAGTTACTTGAACTTGATTAATCCATGGTTGAGTGAGAGGCTTTGAGATGGTTTCAAATGAGGGGGGCAATTTAAATGCTCGTCTCAAAGGTTGGGACAAAGGGACAAATTTGAGTGATGGAGATTGGAAGTTCAAAATGAGTGATTGAGATTGCAAATTAGGACTGATCCATGTGCTTTTTATTCTCAATTCTCATTGGTTGCTCAAATTTATGTTGAAGGATATTTAGGATTTATTAAATTCAATAAGTAATTAAATTATCCATGTAGGGGAATAGGTTGGATTTGATTTTTGATTTAAACTATACAATTAATTGATTAAAATCAATTATATAGTTTGATTAATCCCTTTAGGCTTATATTAATCATTTGATGTCATTATTTATTTAATCCTTTGATTTAAATTGATTTTCTCCAATTTGATTGATAAATATCCATTTGAAATTGATTTGATCCATTTTGATGAGATTTAGAGCATTTGGCTGAGATTTGGAGATTTGGTTGTTTAGAGGACACATGCCCAATTTTAGGTGTCTACAAATGGCCCTCTTTGAATTGATGTGTGAAGCGCATTGATTCAAAGAAAATTTCATGTACTGTCACTAATTTGATGCTTGATTGATTTATTGATAACCTAATTTGATTGATAACCTGATTCGATGAAAATTGATCCAAGATGTGAAACTTGATTTGAAACCCTGATTCGAAGATGGGAAACTTGATTTGAAACCCCGATGCGAAAATTGATGTGATACCCCAATGCAAAACTAATTTTGATTAACAATGCCCCACTGGTGATATTTTGAAATTTCAATGCCCCAGATTTCAATTGATGTTTGATGTAGATTTGATTGATGATAGGATGTTACCCCTGATGATGAAAAACAAACTCTGATATGAATCCTTGATTTAAATCTTTGATGTGGATATGATGCCCCCTCGGGAAATGATTTGAGATGACGTTTGGATGATTTGGTTGAGTTTGGGAAATTGAGATTCATTTCCCGATAAAATCAGTTTGAAAATGCCCCAGTCATGAGAGAATTTGATGCCAATAGCTATGATTGAGAAAATATTGTTGATGTTTTAGATAAGGTTGATGATGTTTTGATATCACTTGATGTCTGTCAAAATCAATTGGTTGATGTTGTATTGATGTCAATCATATAGGATAGGTAGGTTGATGGATTGATTGGATAAATTGATAATTCACTCTCCAGATCTAGAGAGATGAACAAATGGATTTATTTTCCTTCCTCAAGATCTAGAGTTAGGAAATTTGATGCACTCAAGATGAGTAAATGGATGACAAGATAAATGATTGAATTGAAATGATCAATTGGATGATTTGACTAATTGATACTCGATTTGATTGGATTTGATGGGAATATTAATGGTGGGAGGCTGATAGATAGAGTCATTTGATATGATTCAGGTGCAAATATAGATACAGGTGATCAACAAAGTTAGGTTTCCCCTAGATGATCAGATGATTAGGTTGCCCCTAGGTGAGAAGATGTATATTGATGATATCCTTGATGTAGCATTGATCAATTTGATGGATCAGACATTTGAGGACATTGATTAAGACTTTGACGATGTAATCATGATTAACTTCCACCCCCTTGATGAAGGAACATCCCATAACAACTATAATGCAATATTAATCAATATGAATGCCATGCAATGCAACTAACTGTCACTAGATTTTTGTGAAAGAAATGCAATAGAGATATATTTTCATCATTGAGCATTGTGTAACTAGGATCAAGTACAATCATTACTGGCCACATCATGATAATATGAATACCGCTTTCATCACTTTGGTAACCATTGGGAAACTAGTACAATCCTCACTAGTTGAATAACCAACCATGGGAGTATGAATACCAGTTTCATTGGATTTTGGTATGAAGATATGGAAGATCTAAATAACCAAGGTATCTGTTTGCATAAAAAAACAAAGGTTAACCCTCCTTCCTATATGAAAGTCCTCGATGGTTCTTTGGTGACCATGTCCTTAGACAAATTCACACAAGTTGGTGGATCTTCCTCAAAATAAACACTCAAAGTCAAGAAAATACCATGTGTTCATCATCGTTGATCCCGTCGAAACATCATTGATTAGCTAAAAAGACATAACAAAATGCAATGAAGATCCTCAAAAGCTTCAAGTATTTTGTATTGTATCAAGATTTTCAATAGAATTTCCAAACATTCTGATCATTTAAGTTGTGTCAATTTTTAATCTTGCTAATAAAGTCATGAAGTTCAAGGATCAATTTTCAAGATGGAATGTTTGATTTGAACAATGATATCCATCAAAGGTTCAACAATATCTCTCCTCTGAAGCTCTAAAAATATCCTCTGACATGTGACCAAAAAGTAGCACTTATCGAATCCGTTTGTATCAAAAACCAATGCTTTTCCCCCAAGTGAAAATGAGACCGTGTAAATATTGGGAAAATGAAACCTAGTATGTGACAACGATTTAACAATGCAGATCAAAGACTCTATGCAAGATTTTTGGATTTTTTTTGGATTTTTAAAAAAATTTGGTTTTTAGATTTTTAGAAAAAATTTTGATTTTTTTTAGAGTTTTTTTTTTTTTGGATTTTTTAGATTTTACCATCTCTCAAACAAGATCACATTGGTTCAACCCCAATGTCTAGAAAGGTATAGGACATGAAGGATGGATTTTCAAGATGATGGATTAGAAATGAAAAGGCTATGATGGATGAAGCATGCAAATGTGACCCATAGGACCGTCTCCTCAAGATTACCCAAGCTAAGAAAAAATGATATAGCAATGTGAAGCATGTTTTTGGATAAGCAATGAAAGCCAATGATTTCGTGCTAGATAGCATGTAGGATAATGACCTGATGTCATGAACGTGAGTGGTCCAAAAGAGTGGACATGTTAAGAAGATTTTGATAACAAATTTTACACTTTATGTCCTTCATTTCCGATCAAGACCAATGGTTCAATTTGGTTAAGATGTGGATAGGATAGCACAATCAAGATAAAGGGGTTCTAGAGGCTATGAGGGAATGGTTTGGGATTATTGCAAGACTGATGATGAATAATGAAGGTAGATTTGGGATAAGTAAGCTCATGATAGGGTAGCATGCAACAAGTGAATAAGCTAATAGAAAGATAATGGATGTCAAGATACCTGATGCTCATGGATATGTTCAACCTTGTCAAGACAAAAGGTAAAAGAGGGAATATGGATCCAAGTGAGATAAAAGATAGAAAGATGGAGGATAGCATGGATGAAACTTTCCCCAAAGTGTAGAGTGCAAGAGGAAGAATTATGCATGACGCCTGTTTGCCAGATTTTCATCATGGTACTTGCCCAAGGCACCACAAAAAGTGGTTTTCACCATAGGACGGATTTATTTCTCTTTAATTTTTCTACCAAGGCACCTGTTTACCGGGTTTTCACCAAGGCACTTTTCTCTTTTTCAATTTTTTTCTTTTTTTTTGTATTTTTCAAAATTTCCCCTACATCTGGATCTTTGGACAATGTTCTTCTGAAAGATATGCTATAATAAACCATGAATATGGATATGATGCTCAAATATATTGATAAGGTGATGATAAAGGACACATATGGAGGATAAGGGTAGATGGTGGTAATTACTTTATGCCATAGATTGGATAAGAGGGATGGAAAGATGGAAAGTATGTGTTGGAGAATGAGTGTGAGGATAAGAAGAATGTATGTTGTGGATGGAAATTTTGGCAAGATCAACTTTGAAAAAAAAAATTAAGGGTGGTGGAATGATGGAGGAACAATGGATGAAGGAGGTGAGGATGTAGCTAAGACAGTGGATTTTGGGATATAGGAACCCAAAGTAGACTTGGAAAGTGGAAAATGTCTAGAAGGAGACATAATGGAAGCCTTTGGAAGCTTGAATGTCAACTTTGATTTTTCTTTTGTGTGCAAGTATTTCAAAAGTGACTTGGGAATCCACATAAATATTGATTTTTCTTTCTTTTGTGATGCTTTAGAATACATTTCTTCAATGAGGGATTTAGGAACCCACATTTTCTTTGATTTTTCTTTTTGCTTGGTAAACCTTTGTGGTCTCTTGGATATTTATTTTTTTGTGGACATTTGCGGCCTTTTGGATATTTATTTTTTCTTTTCACTCACATGTCGATTAGATGGGACATGGTGATTTTAATACACATGTGGATTCTTAGATTTCTTATTTTTATGTTGCACATCCAAATTGCTTCCAAAAGACTTGGGAATTTTGGGTGAATAGGAAGAATATGGAGGGTTCAAATGGATTGGTGTTTGGAAATTATTCGAGTATGTGTGCCTTAGTTGATCTTGAGACATGGTAGGGTAAGTGAATGAAGAACTAGGGATGGTAGGAATGGTTGATGGAGGAATATAGGGACCTAATATGGATGGAAGGGATGAAGACTTTAGCTTTGGGACATAGGAACCCAAAATGGATTTGGAGGATGGTGAAGGCATATGGTTGCATTTGAATGGAGGGAGATAAGGTGTGAAATGGATATCAACATCTTTGAAGTGAGCTGCATTGTCATGGTTCTCATCTTTAAGATTTATCTTTATACCAATAGGTTCATGAAGAAATTTTGTAGGAACAACTTTGATAGGATCAATTGAAGCTTGAATGGATTTATTATCATGCAATGAATTGCGAGGAATGATGGTTGCTTGAGGTGAAAATAGAGGAGTATGACAAGGATTTGATGGGATACTTCGATCTTGACAAGGATCTTTGGATGGTGTAGAGAGGGTGCTTTGCTCTTGATTTTCAATATGTTCATTGGAAATGGTGGAAGGGATATCTTGATCTTGCTTGGGAAGTGGAGACGTATGTAGCTCTTGAGGTGGAGGGATATCTTTTTGGAAGAAATGAAAGGGTGAAAGGGGATCATCACAGGATTATATGGATATGGGACCTTCATCAAATATGGGAGGGGATTGTATAAAATCATGATATTTATCTTTATTGATATTTGTTTCTTTACTCTTTGGATTATTCTCTTGACATGGAGCGACTTCTAAGGACAAGGTAGATGTTTGGATATGTGTGGGGAATGTTTTGAATAATGATGGAGAATCCTTTTGAATAGGCATTGAAGCACATGATAGCTTAGGGTCTAAGATCTTTGAAGCATTGAAATGATTTGTAGCAAGATGTAAATTAGCTTGGGTTTCTTTTAGAGGTAGCCCTTGAGGGTAGACATAGTCAAAATGAAAAGTATCATCATTAGGCTCACTCTTTGATGGATGAATTTTGGATATTTGTGAATCTTTGTCAGATGGAGGAAGGATGAAAGGAGTAAAGGCTATGTGAGAAAACTTTCTAGATAGAGGTTTGTACATTATATCTTTCTTGAGATTAGTACCTTTATCTTCATTCTCTTTATTATCTTGATCACAAATAGGATGTTCATTAATTTTCTCTTGATCCAAGGTAGGTTTATTGCACTTAAATGTTTCATTTCTTGAAGAAAATGAAGATACAGATAGCTCATCATCATAAAGAAAAGGATAGATTGATCTTAATGATGGCTTTTTAGATGATGTATACTTTTATTTTTCCTCATCCTTCTTTAAGGTTGATATATCATAATTATGAGAAAGATTAGCTCCTAATTGAGAAAAAATTAAGAAATATGCTTCTTTATCCCTCTTTAAAATTAAGCGCATTGTTTCCATAAATATGGGATCTTAGGATGCCTCCAATATGTCATCTTCATTTACTTCATCGTATTGATTCCTATGGAGATTTTGATAATTATTCTCCACCATAGGATTGATTCATTTCTCAAATAGATTTATCATTATAAACATTTTTGCAGAATCTAATCTATTTGTTGCACTAGACAAAAATAACTCCAAAAAGGGTATCCAAATATGATTTAAAAATCTTTCCAAACCCTCAGGAAATGCCCCATGTTTGACCTTTTTTTGTTTCTGGGCGTCACTTTCCTATCGTGTAGGCATGACTTTACACTATGTAGGGGTTAACTGGAAAACCTTTACGCGACACTTTGCAGGTTGCAGGCGGCGTTTGCCTGTTTGTAGGCGGTTTTTAACAGTTTATAGGCATCCATTTCTAGTGACTTAGGTGTTATTTCAGTAATTATAGGCACCATTTCAACTGTGTGGGCATCACAGAAAGTGTTGCAGGTGTCGGTTAAACTATTGTATGCGGCACTTTGCAGATCAAAGTTGTTTTCACAGTTTTTAAGTGTTTTTAAAAGTTTAATTTTGTGATCAGATCTGTCAAATTGGATTCTTGTATGAAAATATAAATACAAATGCAACACACACACATCAAGTTTTCATCATAACCCTAAAACACACTAATGTGTATGTTCTCGGTCATTTCAACAGGTCTTGAACAAGAATAGCTTCCAAACAATCTACCTAGAGTCAGATTTGGCTCTTAAACAATGTTGGCTCTAAAAGGTAGCTTGCTACTTATCAAGGTTTTAATTAACACCTCTATTCTAAATCATGAAAATTTCTTTTACCCCCTTGTGGGATTCCCACACGCACAAAAGTATGATTTTGCACAATCCCGAAGGACTACTAGAGGAAGTGAAGAAACTTAAGTACAATTTAGTCACTACAACCCATTAAGGAAGAGTGCATTTATTTACAGTGGGTCAGATAGTATCACATCTTAAGCGATTGTCTCCCACTTTGGGTCGTTCCCTCTCACCATCCTTGTAAGGATGTACCTGGGAGGCAGACCCTCTAAGGATCTAAATTATCTAGTATGTATAGAAAATGAGAAATTAAACTTAGTTCAACAAGTTTAGGAGTTTGATTCACTCAAAGAGTGAAGAGCATATCCCTATTGTTGTTCTTTGTTCCAAACACTTCAAGCAATTATGTTCTTTTTTGACCTCGTAACAAAGAGGTTCTTAAAAATGAAGTGTGTGGTTCAATTACCCTCCCTTTCTTTCTACCACCCTAAAATCAACATTTTTGGCTTTTTGATCAACTTCAAAAAGTTGAGAGCATATACCTAATGTTTCATTCGAGATGGAAAATAATAGGGTGTCCCTAATTATACTAGATATCAATGAAATTTTCCACAATTTAAGCAAAGCAAGCTTGATGAGAAAAATACCTCTTTCAAAGCTAGCAAAGGCTAGGCATTTTTTTGAGTTTTTTTTTGCTTTTTATTTGCTCACTCACCTAGTGGCAGTCATTCCCTCTCCGGCTCCACCAGCAAGTTAGTCAACACAATCAAAAAAAGTGAAGAAAACCAATTGAATTGACAATAAATTTAGAATCCTTAACAAAATTTTGCAAAATCAAAGCTTAAGGACCTAAAACATGAAATTAATTGAGAGAAGGAAACTTCTTTTTGTATGCATTTACAATCTTAACAAAATGAACATACAAAGCTTCCTCTTCCTCTAAACTTTCCAAAATATTCAAATTATTTATTTGTTTAGAGTGTTTGTTTTGAAGCCTTACCTCCTTGCTTTCCCTTTTGATTTGCACCTCTAGTTTCTGCACCTTCAAGTGTTTGTTCATTTGCAAAAAACACAAAAATAGAGAGTTAATAATCTGTAACTAAAGGTGCTATCTATCAATTCTATGGAAACAATAATATAATTTAATCTAAGAATTGACAAATAAAGCATTTAACATCTCATGGATCTCTAACTAAGCTTTGGTAATAGAGCTCACAATGTTAATCTCTACTAGTGACAATCCTAGAATGAGAAATTGATAAAAATAATGCCTAACTAGCTCTTAATTCTCTCAATTTTCTATGATATTTGATTCAAATGCTCTCAAAATTCTCCCCATTATTCTAAATTTCTATGATATGCTCTCAATTGCTCTAAATTTTCTCTGAAATGCCTATAATAAGGATGCTTTGCATTTGATTTTTCTAGGATCCCTTATGCTCTCAAAATGGCTTGTATTTATAGGATTTTCCCAAGGGTAGGGGGTAGAGTTAGTTGATCATGATTAAGCCATGGTTGAGTGAGAGGATTTGAGATGTTTTTAAATAGGGGGACAATTTAAATTCTTGTCTCAAAGGTTGGGACAAAGGGACAAATTTAAGTGATGGAGATTGAAAGTTCAAAATGAGTGATTGATATTGCAAATTAGGAGTGATCCATGTGCTTTGTGTTCTCAATTATCATTGGTTGCTCAAATTTATGTTGAAGGATATTTAGGATTTATTAAATTCAATCAATTAATTAAATTAGCTATGTAGGGGAATAGGTTGGATTTGATTTTTGATTTAAACTCTACAATTAATTGATTCAAATCAATTATATAGTTTGATTAATCCCTTTAGGATTATATTTAATCATTTGATGTCATTATTTATTTAATCCTTTGATTTAAATTGATTTTGTCCAATTTTATTGATAAATATCCATTTGAAATTGATTTGATCCATTTTGATGAGATTTAGAGCATTTGGCTGAGATTTGCAGATTTGGTTGATTAGAGGACACCTGTTCAGTTTTAGGTGTCTACAAATACATCAAAGAGACACTGAAGAAATTTGGAATGGAAGATTCCAGACCAGTTGGGACACCTATGTCTAATGGACATAATTTGTCTAAGGATGATGACTCAAAGGAGGTAAATCAGACTACCTACAAATCCATGATTGGTAAACTTCAATATGTTGTTCACACTAGGCCTGATATTGCATTGGTAGTTGGTATTGTTGCAAGGTCTTCAACTAATCCTAAAGAGAATCAATTGATAGATATCAAAAGGATTCTAAGATATCTTAAGGTCACTAAAGATTATGGATCATGGTATAAGAAAGGAGGAAACTTTGATTTGAAGACTTTTACTGATGCTTATTGGGCAGGAAGTGTTGATGACAGAAAGAGCACCAGTGGTGGAGAGTTCTTTCTTGGAAAGAGGTTAGTCTCTTGAACTAGAAAGAAACAAAATTGTATTTCTCAGTCCACAGTAGAGGCAGAGTATGTTGTTGCAACAGTGAATTGTTCAAATATCATATGGTGCAAACAGTTGTTGTCAGGTATGAAGGAGGAAATCAGAGAACCAGTTGTTATCTACTGTGACAAGACTAGTGCTATTAACATTTCAAAGAACCCTGTGATGGATACTAAGACTAAGCATTTTACAATAAAGTATCATTTCTTGAGAGAATTGGTTCAGGACAAGGAAGTAAGGTTGGAATATGTGAATACTAAAGAACAAATTGCAAACATATTCAAAAAAATTTACGTAAGGATGCATTCTTGTATATTAGAGGAAAGCTAGGGGTGATTCCCCTAATCGAGGCTCACTAAAGCATAGATTAGTGATTCATCAACCGAGCTACAGTGAAGATCTAACAAGTTGATGCAGATTTTCAAAGCTTATTGCATATGAATCAGTACATCAGGTACATTACAACTTCATTGGATGGATTCTTTGGCATTGGATGTCAAAGAGGGAGAGATTATTGAGGTCATGCCAAAGAAATCTGTATGTAAGAGGGAGAAAATTTATCAGAAACATAGATTTATGTAAGAGGGAGAAATCTGTATTTCAGTGATTGTGAAGACAAAGCGAGTTTTCTGGATGAGAATCAGAATGAATTTAAGGACATTATAAATTTTATTCTTGTTTCTGTTGCTCTAAAATTATTTGTATAATGACATGTTTTGTTTCCATCAATTCCAAAGAGGGAGATTGTTGAAGAAAATTATTCATTTGTGTATTTTCATTGATGTTACACAAATGTAGTGATGTTACACAAATGTTAAAACCTAACTGAGCATAGTTAGTGTATGTTGAGCTCTCTCAGGCATTGAAGAAGACTCCAGTATCAGCCAAAGTGATTTTTTGTATTAACCGAGCTTTGTTAGTTAATAAAGGAAGTTTTGTATTTAACCGAGTTCACTCGAGCAATACAGTAAGTTTGGTTTCAACCAAGTAATGGTCGGGCATCGAAGGATTACAGTGCTAACCGAGTTATGCATTTAGTGTCATTCGACTAACAACAATTTACACTTATGTTTAATTGGTTAATTGTAGTCGACAGAATTGAGTTTTATTATTTATTTGGAAAGGTATTCAAGACGACTTGACAAGGCCTATCATATATATACAAGGTCAATTTTGGATTGAATATGAGAAAGTGGCAGAGTTTTTAGATATGAAGAGTAAAGGCGAAGTAAGAGGGAATTCTGATTAAGGACAGAATATCCAGACCAAGATGCAAAAGAATATTTGACCAGTGAGGATCCAGTTAAAACCAAAATAGAGATCTGAATCTACAAAGATAGTTGCTTCTTCAAACACGTCAACACATTGTTACTCTCTAACAATTGTAGCAGTGATCCAAATCTCTTTACAGAGTAGACTTAATAGTCTTTCATAAATCCTCTCACAAGGTGACATTTCTACATTGAAGTGTTTTGAAGACCTCTAACAAGGCCACTCCTAACAGGGTGATTAAATCCTCTAACAAGGTCACACCTAATAGTGTGTTTTGTAACCTTTAACAAGGTTGGCTCCTAACATGGCTCACTTTAGAAGAGTGAAAAATAGTAACTAGTTGTAATTGGTGGTTTTCCCAAATTGGGTTTCCACACTAAATCTTGGTGTCGTCTGTGTACATGCTATTTTCTTTATGCTTTATATTTCTGCACTTAATCACTAAAGGTTAATCACATTTGATATCTTAAGATTGCTTTATTAACCGAGTTACAGTAGAATATGTTTTATTAACCGAGCAGAGTGATAAGTTTGATTAAGACATCTAAGGGACTTGGATTTTTTTTTGTGGTAGCTGATTCACCCCTCCTCTCTCAGTTAATCAAATTATTTCCAACCGTAAAAACCAAGGTTTGGGCTAAGAATGTTGAGGCCCCTAAACCTCTATTGATGCAGGTTTTGCATCTAAAATTGAAACAAAGGATACTGAAAATTCTGGTACTCCTTTTCAAGAGGACAATAAGCCAAAAAGAAAGATTGAATGCAACCAAGTTACTAAAGCTAAAAATACTTTAGGTAAATAAATTTATGTCCCTAAGTATGCTCTTGTAGATATGATGCAATTACTTTCCCAAATTACAGTTAAAGTACCTTTGCTTGAAATGATGAGGATAGAGGAACATAAAGAAAAAACCTCTAGCATAGTTTAAAGGTGCATGCTCAGTTAAGATTGAACAATTAGATGAAGATAAGATAGTAGAGGATACAAAAAGTAAAAATAAAAAGAAATAAAAGGAGCCTAAGGGATTAGTTTCTCAAATTCCTCATATGTACAGATAATTCTGTGAATTTTTGTCTGGGCAGTGTGAATCCTTTCTTTTTTACTATGATAATTAATAGAAAAATGCTAAATAATTGTATGATAGACTCAGGGGCATCAAACATAGTAATTATAGTCAAAATTATGGATTCTATGGGGTTGAAGGTTGACACTCCTCATGGGAGATGTCAAGCCATAGATTCAAGAGAAGTTCCTGTCATTGGTACTATCAAGGCCCTACCTTATAAATTGGTTGCATATCTTGGTAAGAGTCTAAACATGAGTGTTCTTGTTGTAGACATTCCTCCTCATTATGGCATATTTTTATCTAGAAAATGGAGTGCATCTATGAGAGGTATTCTGCAATGTGATCTATATTTTTCTACCTTTAACACTGATGGTGAAAATGTAAAGGTCAATCATGAGTCAAGGGTCCCACACATGATCAAGATCAGTAAAGACGAGGATATAACTTGTTTCCTTGACACTGATATGGACACATTCAAAGTGGAAGATCTGATAGTAGATTAGAAGAAGGTGCATGTAACCTTATCTAAGAATAAGGAGAAATTTTCTGATGATAATGGTCTTTGGACTTTGTACTTTGATGGTGCTATTTCAAAGGAAGGTTCAGGTGCAGGTGTCCTACTAATTTATCACAGTGGTAAAACTTTTAAGTTTTCATTCACTCTGTTATTTTCTTGTACTAATAATGTTGCAGAGTATGAAACTTTATTAGTTGGGATGAGATTAGTCTCTAAACATGGAATTAATAATCTTAGTATAACTGGAGATTCACAATTGGTCATATCCCAAGTAAGATCCAAATATGCCTCCAAGAATAAGAGATTTAAACAATATAGGAATGTTGTTTAGGATGAGATTGAGAATTTTGATGCTTTTGGGATTGACTGGATGGATAGAAGCCACAACAAAATGGAAGATATCCTAGAAAATATTGCTCTCAAGCCGGATGATGTCACATTTATAGGAATTTTGAAGGTTGAAGTGCAAACTAGGCCTTTAATCCCTGACAATATTGAAAATTGGCAAGTATTTGATGATGAAATTGACATTATCATATTTTTGAATTGTGAGGGTGAATATTGTAATCAGGAGATTGATTTTAGTGGATATGTGGAAATTTTAGATGGAAAGGACACAGTGTTTGGGAAAGATGTATTGAAATTAAAGAAAAAAAAGGTTCCCAAAGGCTTGGTAGTCCTAGAAAGGGCTTTTGATAACAAAGACAAAACAATGAACATGAAGACTATCCATAATCCTGAGGACTTGGAGGAAATATACCTTGGAACAATAGAGCCTCCAAAGAATGTGTACATGTGCTTTCTTGGTCATATAATGACTTAAAATATTATAGAGAAGATTTATTCCAGCATGTGATCCCCTTAAATGGTGATGCTAAGCCATTCAAGCAAAAGAAAAGGTCCATTAATCCCACTCATGCTCCTAAAATGCAAGAAGAACTAATGAAAATGAGGGATGTTGGTATCATCAAGCCCATCAGACACTCTTCATGGGTTTCCAGCCTTCCCATGAGAAAGAAGAATGGAGACATAAGACTATGTGTAGATTTTAGAAATCTAAATATATCTTCATTAAAAGATAATTCTGGTTTGCCTAACATGGAAGAAATGTTGCAGAAAGTAACTGGTTGTGAGCTCATGTATATGATGGATGGTTTCTCCTGATATAACCAGATAATGGTTGAAGAAGCAGAGCAATAAAAGATTACATTCACAACACCATGGGGAACCTATGTCTGTGTTAGGATGCCATCTGGCCTGAAAAATGTAGGAGCTACATTCCAGAGAGCCATGGATGTTTCTTTTGCATATTTTATTGATAATTTATTAGCAGTGTATCAGGATGATTTGATAGCCTATTCAAAGGAGGAAGGCCAACATTGAGGACACTTAGAGAAAATCTTTGTCAGAGCACTTGATTATGGCAGTTTGTTTGAATCCAAAAAAATGTGTGTTTGGGGTGACTCAAGGCAAGTTGCTTGATCACATTATTTCAAAAGGTGGAGTCACGATTGATCCAGAGAGGATGGATGCGATAGATAAACTGCCACAACCTAAAAATGTGAAGGGAATACAATCATTCTTTGGCCAAGTAAAAATTTTAAGGATATTTGTTACTAATTTTGATGAAATTAGTAAACCTATTTCAAAGATGATGAAAAAAGGGGCCAAGGTTGAATGTGATGTTGAACCTTCCAAGGATTTTCAATATATTAAGCAAGCCATCAAGGATTCTCCTATTTTGAGGACTCTTGATTATAAAAAACCTATGCAAATATTTTCATTTGCATCTTTCCACACTATTGCTACAATGCTCTTGTAGAAGAATTTGGAGGGGTTTGAACAACCCATAGATTTCTTTAGTAAATCCCTGCAAGTTGCAGAACTAGAGTATGAAATTAATGAAAAACAAGCATATGCATTGGTGAAGGTTGTCAAAGCTTTCAGGTGTTATTTAATTGGAGCAACTATTGTTGCTTATGTACCCAGTGAAGATCTTAAAAACATCTTCACTCAACAAGAGGTCTCTGGGAGGAGATGTAGGCAGATCAACAGGATCCGAGAATTTAACATAAATGTTCAAGTTACTAAGTTGGTAAGAGGCCAGGGGTTAGAAAAACTCATGACTCGAGATAATTTTGATGCTAACCATGTTAATACTTTAGAAGAAGATCAAAGGCCATTCATATGTGATCTTGACCTGTGTGAATGGTACAAAGATATTATTGTATACCTGTAAAAAATGATTTGCTTCTCTGATATGGATGATAACAATAAAAGAACTATGAAACTGCATGCCATAAAATATGTCATAGTCGGTGGATAACTATGGTGGAAAATCAATGAAGGTGTGTTGCTTAAATGTGTCAATCAGGAAAAAGTAAAGAAGCTTCTAGAAAAAATGCACATTGAGTTTGTGGTGGTCATTACATGGCTAAAACAACTGCTCATAAGGTGTTGAGATCTGATTTCTGGTGGCCAAATATTTTCAAAGACGCACATCAAATGGTAAGAAATTGTGATGGATGCCAAAAGTTTTCAGGTAAGTTGAAATTTTCTGGTAACTTACCTCTGAGGCCTATAAATGTTCAAGCACTATTTCAGTAGTGGGGGTTAGATTTTATTGGAGAGATTGTAGGAAATTCAAGTGGTCATCACTCATGGATTTGGGTGGCTACTGATTATTTTACCAAGTGGGTAGATGCTATTCTTATTGAAAGAGCTACAAGAAAAGTGGTGGTAGACTTTATTTTGTAGAATATCATTATAAGATTTCAATGTCCTCAAAAAATAGTAGTAGATAATGCTATGTGTTTCAGGTCTGATGAATTTTATTCATTCTGTCAGAAGTATGGGATTTAGATATCTTACTCCTCTCCATACCACCCACAAGGAAATGGCTAAGCTAAATCAAGAAATAAAATCTTGATTAAAATCATCAAAAGAGTCCTAGACGAAAATAAAAGAGCCTGGGACTCCAAGCTAAGATTTGTATTATGGTCTGATAGGGTAACTATGAAAATGAAAATTGGGTGTGCACCTTTTGATCTTGTGTATGGCATTCAGGCTAGATTTCCACAGAATAACTTGATGCAGATGTATAAGTTTGTGCAGGCTTATGATGAGGTCCTAGATGATGAAATGAGGATTAGAATAAATGATCTAATGTCGTTAGATGAGACAAGAAGAGAAGTACATGCACATAATATAAAATTACAACCACATGTCAAAGTTTTATATGATAGAAAGGACACTATCAGAAATTTTGAAGTGGATGACATGGTCCCCATGTGGAATGCCAGATTGGAAGAAAAGGGTAGACATGAAAAATTTGACCCTATCTCATTAGGACCATATATTATTGATAGTAAATGGGGTGAAGACTCATATTTATTAAAAAAATGGCCAAAGATACTCTGGAATTTCCAGTTCATGGACAATTTCTCAAGCATTATTTCTCTTGAAATAATAGAATATATCCATGAATAGTAGATAGGTTGCATATATGTTAGTAGGTTTGTGTGTGTGTTTTAGGTTTAGGTTTTGTGCTCTATTTTTTTGGGATGGTCTTCTTAACCTATGAGATTATGGTTTTTTCATCTTATCCCGAGGAGATAGGTGTCCCCAATTAGAGCCACTATTGACACTGTAGAATTTGGCTAAGTTTTTCTTTTTGTTTCAGGTCTGGAGGTAGAATGTTTCTCCTTAATCAACTTTTTTTTCATCTGTCAATAAAATGAAGTCTGCCATTGTGTTGGGGGTAAAATGATTTAAGTTTGAAATGGTCTCTTCTTACTGGTCTACACATTACGCCATGGCGGTCAACAAAAGTTAAATGTCCTTGTTATGCTTTACCACTAGTTTGCGAGTCTTATTTGGTCAAAATTTTTATTTATGCAAACTAACGATGTCCTTTAAACAGTCTCGTACAAGGTTAAGAAAATTTAATGTTTGAGGGTTACAATATGGCAAAGTGATTAATTCCTTTGTGTCACATGGTCGTGACCATTTTGTGTTGCTCAAAGGGTTGTGATGTTGCGCTAGAAGTCAAGTTGAGTCTTCGTGCAAGATTGCAAGTTCAAAGTCAAGTAAAAGTTTTATGTGGCAACTTTACGCTAAGGTTAGTGTGGCAGTTAAGTTGAGTTTGTCGCAACATCGCATGGCTAATAATGGTTAAATTTTTGAGGTTGTGACCATGTGATAAGTGTCTTTTAGGGTTAATTTTTTGAAGTGCGAACAAGCGCAAAGGTGCCACATGTTCTAGGTTTTCAAAGCTAATTAATATTTTATTCAAGCACCACAAGATCACAAATGTTTTATAAGGACTTGAAATTTCCCTGCAATGGTGTGAGATTATGACACGTGTACCACAGAGATTCACAAAAGGAAAATCTTTGTCGCGACATTGCAAAGGTCTTAAAAGGTCTTATTTCTTGGTTGTGGTGATGTGAGATCCTATCGTGTGTCTCAGGCATGATGATCAACTGTTAGCATGAGGTCACAGGTTATCTTTTCCTAAAAATTTCTTGGTTGCGATCTCAAAAGATTTTAAAGATGATCATTAGCGCAAGTTTGCAGGTTTATGATATTGTTTCCTTTCTAGGTTGCGACCATGCAAAATGACTATTACGGCTTGGAAAAAGGTCGTAAGATACAATGTAAGTCACATTTTTATGATGTGAAGCCACCCTGGATGTCATATAGACAGTTGACTTGAGTTGAAAAATCACAAAGTGGGGTCTAGGCCAAAAAAAATTGTGACATGATGGAGAATGTTTAGCTATGTTGGCATCTTTTCAAATTGTTTTAAAAATTGCTCAAAGGTTGTAAATTTGTGGCTTGATGATTTGGTAGTTTTACTCTACAAATAATCTCATTTGTTGTGCCTACATAACATTAATGTCCAATTGATGGAAAGATAGTGGTACACGAGAAATAACTTCATTTGCATATCAAATATCAAGTTCTATGTTGCCCCAGATATTTTGCGCCTCCATTTGGCTTTCTGTCGGCTCTCTTTAATTGGTTAGCTAGTGGTGCTCTTCCTGGGTTTTGGTTGTTGAGTAGTAAAGTTGATTTTCTTTAAGTGATCCATAGCTTGTTGCAATCCTTGTTCTATAAAAGGATTTTCAAGATCACTTAGGAAGGGTTGAGATATTTTGTCTCGAATCCTTAGGAACTGGTTCAAACTAAGTTAGGTTTAGAAGATGTACTGAATCTTGTATAGCAGTATACATAGAAAATAGATGTTTTAGTATTGGAATTTGTCTTTTTGAGTATTATTTTAGTGAGCATATCAATGTATGAAGGAAATGATTCTGAAGTTAATGAAATATAATTCAAATTTGGCACTCTTCTCTATGTTGGTTTTATGAGTTGTGAATTCAATATTTCAAATTTCTTATTCAATTCACAGCATATTGTTTATATGTGTATGTTTTAATTATAATCTTTGATCCATGATCAATTAAAATGATGAAAATTAATTCACGAGTTCATAACGTTGGCATAACGATTGTTATAAGAAGTCTAATTCTAGATTACGTGAATGGATGTTATTGTAATGCAATAATAATCTAAATCTTGAATCAATCACAATTTTATGTCTTTCATACAAGGGGTTGTAAGTTGAGAGTATTCCCCAATGGATAAGGCACTGATCTAAGTATGCTATAAAATATTGTCTTGTTGGTTCAGGGTGTCTGGTAATTCCATCTTTTGATAAAAAAAAATCTTTTCATTTTTCAGTTTTATCTGTGGTGTGTGTATCTCATGCTCCATAACAGTTGAAAATAAATAATTAATTAGCTCTTACTTAGTATTTTCTTTTTATTGTTGAGCCATCTTATGAGATAATCTATTTATTAAATTTAGGGGTGTTTAAAGAGGGTAGTATTATACTTAATTTAGGTTTACCCACCTTGGTCTTGCAGGGCCTAAAGTGTAGGGGAGTTTTCAATCCATGTTAGTTGGTCCAGTAATTCATGGAGGTTTGATCATTGGAGATAGAAAATCTTTAGAATTTGAATTGAGTGTATTGGTAGATTTTGAAGCATACAATCTGTTTTGGAACCAACATGACCCTTAACTCATGTTTAACCATTACATTTTCACCATCAATATTAAAAGTAGCAAAAGAAATATCACATTGAAAACTACCTCCCATAGATGCACTCAATTTTCTAGATAACAGTATTCCATAATGAAGAGGATTGTCTACAAAAAGAACACTCATTTTCAGATCCTCATCAGGATATGCAACCAATTTATATAGTAGGGCCTTGATAGTACCAATGATAGGCATTTCTCTTTAATCCATGGATTGACATCTCCCATGAGGAGTGTCAATCGTCAACCCTGTAGACTCCATAATTTTGACTAGCATTACTGTATTCGATGCCCCTGAGTCTATCATGCAATTATTAAGTATTTTTCTATTAATTATCACAGTAAAAAAGAAAGGGTCCATACTACTTAGACAAATATTCACAGAATTATCTAAATATATATGAGGAATTTGAGAAACTAATCCATCAGGGTTCTTTTCTTTCTTTTCCTTTTTACTTTCCCCATCCTTTGGTATCTTATCTTTATCTAATTGTTTGATTTCAACTGAGGATACACCCTTAAACTATGCTAAAGTTTTCTCTTTATGTTCCTCTATCCTCATTATCACAAGCAAAGGAACTTTAACTATAATTTGGGAAAGTAACTACAACATATCTACAAGAATATACTTAGGGACAAAAATTTATTTACCTGAAGTATCTTCAGCTTGAGTTTCTTGGCTACATTTAATCTTTCTTTTTCTGCTTAATGTTCTCTTGAATAGGAGTAGCAGACTTTTCAGTAGCCTTTATTTTAATTTCAAATGTAGAAGCTGAATTGATAAGTTTAGGGACTTCACCATTCTTAGCCTAAACCTTGGTTTTCACTTCTTTGATCTTCACAACGTCTCTATCCTTCTTTAACAGTTCTTTTGTTTTACCTTTCTGACCTTTAATGAGCATACCAGCAGGCTTACCATCCTCGCCTCCAACAACTCCATTTCTCAAATGGTAATTACCCCTTGCTTGGGAAACCGTGTATGCTACAAATTGTCATATTTCTTCATTAGAAGGTCTTCTCAGTGAAAAGGGAGGAGAAGCATGTTCAACATTGTGTTGATTATCATCAATTTCTTCATTATCTTCATACTCTTCTTTCCTTCTCCTTGATTCCCAGACATATTGATCTTCAACTTCATCACTAGAATCAAGTTCATCCCATAAATATGTCAATTTCGTGAGACAATCTACCTCATCATAAGTTTTACCAATCTCATCTTCTTGCTCTTCACTAGCAGATATATTTTGTGCAACAACACAATAGTCAGGACTATGAGGTGATTTGCATGCCATACACCAGGGAGCATCTTAATTCCCATTTATGGTGTTTTTCTATAAAGGATCAGGGGTTGCTAAATCTGATTTTCCCTTTTGTGCTGGCTACATAGGCTTCCCATCCTTCCATTGAGTATTGTAAGGATAATTTTGCAATCTGGGTTGCCTACAAAAATTATTATAAGTAGGCTTATCACCACTAGAAATCCTATCATTCTTATTTCCACCAAACTACATTTTACTGAATCTCACATTTCAATCATGCTACTCTAGGTTACCCTCTCCTCGTATCAATTTTGATAAAAATGGCTCCAAAACAACTAAAAATGTCATTTCTAAACAAATGCTCCCTTTACTAAATTTGCAAGAGGAACAAATGCATAACCAAAATACCTCTTAGATCTCAGAGATCCTCTTATTTATGTTAAGAAATTTTTGTTGTTGCCATTATGGTAATTAGATGGATTAGAACAATTGACAATATTAAGATTTGATCAATACATATTAATTTGCAGTAGCAATTTCATGTTATAATAGTTTTCTTGCTATGTTTCTCTCTGTTATATTGTTATCTCTTCAATCCAGGAATTTGTATCAAAGCTAGGTCGTGAAATTATTGTTTGTAACTGTTGCGAAGGAGAATCGCCGAAGATCCCAACCGTAGGTTTTAATAAGCTAGATATAATAAGTGATCGAATAATATTGGTGATGTTGAAGTCACCACAACATTGGAATATTAGTTTTAAGATCATGAGAAAAAATGAGAAATGAAGGAAATGGATTGGAAAGTATGGATTGCAAAGTGCCATCAACCAAAAGTGAGGTGAAAGAATGAAGCAATACGTAGCATTCTCATTGTAATAGAGAAAGGCATAGGAAATCAATTTGTTGAGATCTTCAATAGTATAACATTTGTAATTTGAAGAATCATGTTGGAATTAAGAATGAATAAGAATCTATAATAGACTATATGTGAATGAGTTATGGAAAAAATTGTCAAATATAAATATTCATATATATAAAAGAAATGATAACAAGCAAGAAAATTTTGAATGTTTAAGTAGGGTGAAAATTTTTTTGACTCAAAAGAAATCATTGTCTTCAAAGACATCATCCAAATTGTAAATGTACTTCCTGATTAATGTTTTGTAGATATAAAAGTCACATGGAAAATAAATAAGCAAGCAAGGAAAAGTTTAAACCAACATTGAAAAGCAAAGGTTTTAATAAAAAATTTGAAACAATGTTATTGAAAAATTTTCATTTGTCAATGGGTCTTTGGTCTGCTGGTGAAGTTGTTTGGTTCTCATTGGGCCCACCGAGGATCAAGTCTTGCTGCAAATCTAATCTTGTTGCTATATTATTCTTATCTTCACCACTAATTTATGTCGTTAGTATGCACCTGATTAAAAAATGCCTACTAATTTTTGAAAACACGTACGCATTTTCAAAAAGTTTTTTTAATGACTACTCAAGCTCATTTTTACGTGAACTGAGGTGAGACAGAGACAACCAGTGAGGACAAGGGCATACACATACACATTTGTATTCATTGCCACCAGACCCTATCAATATTTTTTGCCTCCCAAGTAGGTATAACTAATTTATATATGTTAAATTATTTGTTTCTGATTATTTTTTGCAAAAAATAGTTGGGTAATATGTAGTTTGCAAAAATGATTAGGATAATCTACAGTTTTCATAATTTTTACAATATTAAATTAAAATATTATTTTTTACATTTAAAATATATTTTTATTTATTTTTTATGGTTTCAAATCCTAAAACTCTATACCCTAGAAACATAAAACCAAAAAATACAAAACCGTAGAAATTTAAAACCCTAGGTAATGGAAACCATAGATAAGTAAAGCATAGGTAACTAAAACCATAGATACATAAACCCTAGGTAACTAAAACCCTAGATACATTAATCCTAGGTAACTAAAACCCTAGATATGTAAACCCTAGGTAACTAAAACCCTAAATACTCGATACTTTGAATATTATGATATCACATTGAATCACTATGCATATATGATGGTGTGTGTTTATGTTATTTTTTAGTTCACTAAGTTATGTTATTGCTGTTGTTTATGATTCTATATTTAATTTGTTGAATATTATTTTTCTCTTAATCATGAAATCTTGGAATTAATTCTCATAACCTTTATAAACATACAAACTCCAATTTTTAATTAAAAGGATGCAAATCTCAAAATATATTAAGCAATGTGTAAGTCATATCCATTTATTTCAAAACCTCTTTTAGTTTAGTGCCATAGGCTAAGAGGTATCCATTTTGTCAAATTTACTCTCATGGGGTGCCAAACATATACATTCAATAACACTTGATCCATAATGGAATTTTTATGATCCATTCAACTATGCCAATAGACCAATGATTCACTACAACATTTGAGACCATTTTTGGACGCCTATGTGTCGCTTTTCTGACACTGTCCCATCGGCCAAGCGACAGAGACCGGTGTTGCAGTTTTGGTATCGGAAAACTTCAGCATGCCGTCGTTACAGTTTTTTGGTGTCACAATTATGACAGACGTGCGACGTATTTGCTATACATGCGACGTCGAGCCTTCAACAATTTCTGACGGCTCGATGTCGCATGTATGTTTTTAGTGTTGCTTTAGAGTTTTTAAGAGTTTAGTGTCCTAGTGGATAAAGGGACAAACCAATGTCCTCCCAACTATGACAACATATCTATAAATGGCGGACATGAATATAATTTGCATTACAGATGGAGGGAGATAATTCGAAGTTGCAAGAGTATGCAAATGAGAAACATTATGCAAAGAAAGTGAGCGTATGTGATGTACTTATAACACTCATTCTCCTTAAAAAATGGGTTGGCTATTATTTTTTAGGTCGTTTGTATCTCTACCTATAGGTTGTGAGGGATTAAAATCCAAGCCTGAAATTTTTGAACATTAGTTGCCAAGGAGTCCATTATTGAAGTTTTGACAACATCACCGCATTGTTTTTCTTTGTTTTGGAGGAATCACACTTGGGAAAAGAGTGGTGGAAGAGGGCCTGCAATGTGTATCGTGAAGGCCCAATGAAGGGGTGCCCTATTTCATAGTCAATAGTCCTATGCAACAAAATGAATAACAAAACAAAATGAAAAACATCTGATTCCAGAAGAGCACATATAGTAACTTATGCAATCTCATGTCAGTGAATATACAACGATGAAAAAAATCACTTAAACATTGATCACTAGATATTATACTTGAGAGGATCACAATCTAGGGGTAAACATTAAGCTCAAGTCCAAATTACACACATAACAATAAAACTTGAGCAATTTGATCCAACTTAGCAAAAACATGGGACACAATTATGAGATAATCGAGAAACTAAGACAATATATCAAGATAGTCAAAATTAAACCAAAACAAATGAGAGAAAGAGTGACCTAGACACTTTTTTAATGTGGAAATTTGTGTCTCAGCCTTACTTTTACATAAGGCTACTATTATATTAAGTTTACTTTTGAGCACGGATTGATCCAAGATTTTCCTCAAAGCTATGAATTGGCTAGATAAGAATGCTGGTAAATTTTCATTGCAAGAATCATTTCTAGATTTAAAGATATAAAGTTTCAACTTTTGATAGTTTCGTTTGAAAGTTTCAAAGTCAATTGTTAAGGCCTTACAGGCTTCTGATGGACCTGGAAGTGGTCATAACCAACATAGTGGGTTATATCTTGATAGAGCACATCATGATCTTGTTGGTGCTTCAAACAATTTGTCAATCAAACTCCCCAATTAAAATTTTTGGCCTCTAGAAGTTGGGTCTCTTGAAATGGGAAACATAAAAACATGTTGGAAACATAAATGAGTTAAGTGAATTTATGAAAATAAACCTCATATTCTTGAAATAGAAGTCACAAGTTTAAATCTCACAAGAAGTAAGATATGTACGCCTCAATTGTAGCATAGTTAAGTGCCTCCCACAAGGAATATAAGATAGACCCATATTATTATAAGCCTTCTATAAACACATATATAAATCACCCACTATTGTAAACTAAAAAATATATATTTCTTTCTTTGCCACGTCATCCTTAATCATCTATTTAGTAGTAGGCCATTTTCTTAAGAAAGAGAAGAATGGAAGTTTGATTGTATACCAGTCCTTTAACAAGCTAGAATTTGAGACTATATCAAGCATATTCAAACCTACACATGGTTGATCCACCGGTGCCTGTTCACGCACATACAAATACCCACTTCAAAAAATGAAAAGAAAAAAAATTATGAGCTCTGGTTTATATACTCTATAGTCTATTCTATTTTCTAACTGAAACAATTAAAATGCTAATTACCATATGCAAATACCCACCCACTCTGGTTATTTTGTCAACAAGTTTAATTATTGAATATCAGTTACTGACAACTATAGCAATTTTGGTCCCTTTTGCTGGAATTCTCAGTGTATTAAATATTTTATGCTTTTCAAACAACTATATGCTACTAGGAGAAATCTAATGCATCTTTAAAGTGTGTTTTTGTAACTGAAAATGCTTCTCAGTCGTGTTTTCTTGTTTGTTTACCATGGAATCACAAGAGACAGTTGAGTTTGGATTGCTTTGTTTGATGAATGTATCCACTGGTAATTTTATTTTTAGTAATTATGGTTTTACTTATTTTGGAACCATGATTTGATGTGCTTTATTGGGATAATTTCATTAGTGGTTGACCAAATAAATGTAAAACAATTGGTTTTACCAAATTAGTTCATCCAAAAACTAGAAGACTGTGACTGTCTGATAAGTACAAGTAGGATTCATGAAAAGACATCAAGTGCCTAAAATGAAATAATTAAATAAAATTTAGAAATAAGCATACCATTCATGGTTAGTGATTCAAAGCTTCTTTTCCTCCCAGTTTCCAACCCCTGAGACATATCCAGAAAAGAATACAACATCTTTGTAAAATAATACATAACAACACAAGGGTATTTGCAAAAGCAACCCCAAAAAGAGAGAAAATAATGAAATCAACATCCATACATTTTTGTACAAGAAATACAAAAATTTTTTTCTTACATTTAGTGATTGCCTTCCTCATTCCCTTCACTTGAACCTTCACTGCCACTATCCCCACTGAAACTGGCAGTTCTATTTAGATCACTAACATATAAGTTATAAACATAAGAAGGTAAGAAAATGGGAGTTGCCTAGAACATAAACTGATTTATCTAAGCAGCATCCTAGACCATCCCACTGATTACTAAAGTTTAATAAGTTTATCAAATTTAGCAGCCTTGAATATCTACCTTTGTGAGAAGGCACCATTTGCAGTAGCATGTACTACTTTTCCACCCTATCCTTTACTTGTAACTATTTTGAGCTTTACCAAACTTACCCTCTTCATTGAATTTTGTCCTTTACCTCGCAAGGACTTTGGCTCTGCATCTGTGTTTTGTGCAACTGAAGTTTGTCCGCAGAAATTAGATATCAAATTTCTGTTCAAAACATTTCTTAAAAGATTAAAACATTAACAACTGAGTGCTAAAAATTCTTATGATCGTTTTTCATATAATTACTGCCTACAATATTTCAATAATTACCATTACGACATGTGTAGGATTTCCATTTGACGGGATTCCATATTGAGTGAATGTGTGTGCACCCTAAAGTTGCAATCAAGACCACAATGTTAGAAAATTAGGATAGTAAAATAGGCCATATGTCCACAATAAAAATAGCCAAAAATACATGCTAAACT
>MU227110.1:486766-499077 GCA_018584345.1 Thuja plicata
TATTTGTTTAATTTTGACCATCAATTTCTTGATTTCTAAGTTTTTCTCTTCAATTTCCCTTTCATTATTTCTTGTGATTTTTTCTTTATCCTTCTTCCAATATTGTTTCTATAGATGCTAAAAAATAAGCAACACTTGCGATGCCACATTTTTTACATCTTAGCGTTACCTTGTAAAATCATTGTGCCACTGTTATAACTATTCCTTTATGTCGCACATTTGGTTTTCATTATTTGTCACTATTGTGTCATTCCTTTATTAATTAAATAATGAAAAATATTGAATTAATCACTAATGTTCATCTTCTAATTGCATCATATCCTATCAATTTTCCCTTAACCACTTGTCTCATTAAATAATCATGTAGATTGATTAATCTCTTTAGGGGAAACCAACCATTAATTTACCCCTTTGTCCTAAGATCACGTGTCTTGGTAAATAAATTATATTTATTGAACCTCTTTATCCTCTTTCCCACAATTAACTAATTTATTTTAATTAATTGGCTAATTTCCTTAAATTTAATTATTAAAATCCCCTCATTTATTAACTTATGTCAACCCCCTAATTTATTTCCCTCCCACTTTTCCCTCTTGTGTCATAATTGTAACACCCCAAAATTGGCATCTTGCAACCCTGACCAATTTTGTTGCATTTGTCATTCTTTTGAATCATCAAAGTCCTATTGTATGAGGCAATTCTGAGTTTTGACTGACTCTACTCAACCTAAGTGTCAAATGTAGAAAATCCTAAATCTGCATTAATCATACATTATGTTTAATTCCTAAACATCAATCAATTAGCTAAACAAACCCTATGATTTAATTAATTTAATTATAAAGTCCTAGCACTTTAATTAAATTAAATTAACCCCTTTTAGCTAAAACACATAAAAAGGAATTAAATATTATTTAATTATTAAAATAGGAAGACAACATTTAGCGCATTTTGAACAGAATGGAGCCCCAGAAACAACATAAGGTACACCAGTGAAAGCAACAACAACAACAGAAGGATCATCAGCGACAGTTACAGCAAACTGATCAACAATGACATCAGCATCACCAACAGCCCCATAACCAGATTTGGCCATATGGTCAACAGGCAGATCTCTCTGATGTGTTCAAAAATATTTTTTGAGCTACGCCAGTTGTTCAACCTACTAAGAATAAATATGCAAATAATGTAGGGTTTTCCAGAGTACCATTTGCAGAGAAAAATGACTCAGGTAATCAAGTTGGATCTATCTTCCATGGCAAAGTTGTTGTTCAACCGGTCAAGCCTTTTTTTGTAAACCCTCGCTTTCATTTTTTGAACTGCAAGCATTATGAGGGTTTTTGAACCTATGAGACTAGGGAAAGTTTGAAAAATATCACCGATGTTGGCCACCCACCTCCACCCTCGGGTAAATTAGGTAAAATTTTTGAAAATAATTTTGGGCAGGAAATGGGGAAACCTAATTTTCCTCACCCGAAAGTTTTATCTACTGGTAAACATGGATACCAACACAGGCCCAGGAAACTCCTCAGAGAAAAATAGCTGATATTTGATATTTGCAAAGGCTCCCCCCATGCATCACTGAATCATAGTAAAGATGAATCTACCAAGAGAAAGCATGATCAACTTCAAGGGCCCATGCCAACGCCCTCTGTGGGTGATTGCCCTACTCAACCCCCTTCATTCCAAATAAACCGAAGCAAGTTTGGAAAAAGAAAGATCTCCAAATCAACACCAATTCAGCTTCCAACTCGGCTTCAATCACTCTTCCAGATAAGATGCTGCAGTAGCACATTGGTACACTTTGGCATTTGGCTCTTATAGGTAAGCTTTCACCAAATAACCTATCATTTAATGTAATTCAAGAATGGGCCTTACAGACACTTGTAGGCTTAAAGGACATATTTTATGTAGACCCAATTTCAAAATATTGTGTGCTCATCTTTCACTCCAAAGCAGACAGAGATTTGGTTCACAAGCATAAAAGTTGGTTTTGTAAAGGATCAGGCCTCTTCACTATGGTTTGGATCCCCAATTTTAAGCCCGACCCCAAACTTGCACGCTTCTTCCCCCACTGGGTCTCTTTCCCTCTATTACCACTTGAATATAGAGATCTAGATATTATTGAGCTCTTTGTGAATATTGTGGGTATTTTCATTAGACATGACCTCATTCCATTTGAATCCCCTCATCAGGATGTTCGAGTTTGTATCTTAATCGATAGCCACAAAGCTTTTACTAATCAGATTGTTATCAAATCTAAATGGGGAGATTGGGTACAACAGATTATCATCCAACAACCAGAGACCGTTCACAAATTTCAAAGTAAACTTGGACACTTCACATCGGATTGTTAGAAGGAACACCCATCAGAGCTCACAGTATGTTCAGATTATACTTCGGATCCTTTGGAATGTACTTATAATAGCTTACAAGCAATTCCTTCTTCCCAAGGTAAATCCAAGCCACCAATACAAACTCAAGTATGTATTGACAATACTTCAATGCCTGAAGCATGGAATTCAGTAGAAAGGTTCTCTATTCTACTAGGACACTTCTTCTTGTACTTATCCCTCTTCTTGCAATGGAGAGATGCTAGGTCCTCTCTTTGCATTAAGGGTCTGGAGATAGATGGTATGTCATCCCCTAGAAATATGCATGTTGACAACATTGTCCATCATTTAATGTTTCAAGATTCCCCCATTAATCTTCCTATTGACAATCAAGATATCCAAGGGGTAGTATATCTGGGTGAAAAAGTGGGAAAAAAAACTTGTATGGATATAGAACACAAACTTGATCAAATACAAGGTTTAGCTGAGGAAGAAGGAGCACACATTTTAGAGCATGAACAACTTGAAACATCTAAGGATTCAAATGAGAAAGTAAGAGTATAGAGGGTAGCAACTGCATAAATGGAATTCAATGAATTTCCAGACACAGAGGATCTTCCTCTATATCTTCCACAAGGCAACATTTCTGACAATATGGACCCGTCAATTAAAACATTGGTTTACTCTATGAGGGAGCAAAAGTCAAAGGTGGAAGAGATAATTAACAACAGCTCTAATCATTCAATAGATGAGATTTTCTTCTACCCTACTTCCATTAATTGTGCCAATACAACACTCCAAGAGTGGGATGAAGGTGAGGAAGATCACATAGAGGATGATGACAAAAAGAATACACCTACATTGGAGGGAACTCATGTACTACAACAAATCCTCTCCATAGAGAAGACACCGTCGCAAAATGCTCAACCCACCAAGACACCTAAGTCCAAAGTCAAAAAAACCAAAAAGTGAAAAAACAAAGGAAGAAATAGTTGTTGGTATTCAATCCACTCTGGATGATAAGTTTGTCTCCATCAAAAGATCAACAACGAGGATGAAAGGTCCTTCTTGTCAGCAATGAAGATCACTTCATGGAATGTCAGAGGCATTAATGCCCCTAACAAAAGAAATAGAATCAAATTGATGATTGATTCTATTCATGCAGACATTGTCCTATTGCAAGAAACAAAAATGTCCCAAGAAAATTTTACAAAATCAGTTGGAAAATGGGCTTCTTGGGCATCTATTCACCAGAAAGGGACGAGATCCTCTGGAGGATTGGATACCTTATGGAACCTAAAAACCATTCAAGGGAAACTGATTGGGCAGGACTCTAACTGGCAACTTTTAAAGATGAACAATTTCGACTTCACTTTTGTGTTGATTAATGTTTATGGGCCCTCTCCCACACAAGATAAACAAAAGCTATGGGCACACTTAACACAATTAATTCAGACCCACAGTGATCACAATATAGTCTTAGGAGGAGATTTCAACGCTATTCTCCGGATAGAGGAAAAAGTTGGTGGAATATGTCCTCCTCTAAGAACCATACAAGATTTATGCTCATTGTTGAATGACAACAACTTAATGGATGTAATCCCAACAAATGGAACCTTCACCTAGACAAATAAGAGAGCTAATTTTGCACAAATAGCTTCCATATTGGATAGGTTTCTAATATCGCAAGATTTGAAGCTTATTAATGTTCAATTCCAATCAGAAATCTTATCTCTTTCGGGTTCTGATCACTTTCTGATAGTGTTGTCTATTGACAATACAGCCGCACTCAGGGGGCATAAACCTTCTTTCAAGTTTGAAAGAATGTGGCTTAGACACCCACACTTCATCCCTTTGCTAAGACAATGGTGGGTTAGTTCTCTATTTGTGGACGGCTCAAAAATGCATCAGTTTGCCATGAAACTCAAATACATCAAAGGACACATCAAAAAATGGAATGAGCATGTGTTCAAAAACATTTTCCAGAAAAAAGACATAGTAAAGCAAAAGCTTGCAAACATATATGAGAAAACCATACAACAAGGTATGGACAATGGCACATACCTCAAGCAGGAAGAATTACAACAAGAATGGGAAGAGCTATGTAGCAGTGAGGAAGAATACTGGAGACAAAAATCCCGTGAGTTATGGCTACGAGAAGGGGATAAGAATACAAAAAAAATTCATGCTTCAGCCAAGCAGAAGTGAGTAGCCGACACAATTTTCACCATCTCAGAACACACAATGGGTAAGGTCTTGTCAAATGCTTAGGATATCCAAGAAGAAGGGGTCAACTTCTACAAGAACCTCCTATCCCTGGGCCAGGTCCCTTCCCCATCGCAAGAACAACTGGATGAAATACAGGAGGCCATTCTTGTATTAATCACACAACAAGATAATGACACCCTCATGGCCCCATTTACTATTCAGGAACTCAGACATGTAGTCTTCTCGCTGCCTCTAGAAAATCTCCAGGCCTGGATGGTTACACTTCACTATTCTTCCAAACATGTTGGGATATTATTGGAGGGGATTTGTTAGCTACAGTAGAAGAATCATGAAAAAAAAAGGCTATGCTGAAATACTTTAACACTATGAACATTACTATCATCCCAAAGGTCAAAAATCCTAAAACATTTGCATATTTCTGCCCCATATCACTGTGCAATACTACCTACAAGATAATAACCAAAGCCATCTACTTAAGACTCCATCACATCATCCCTTCAATTATATCTCCAGAATAAGGAGGTTTTGTTCCAAGAAGGGAAACTATGGAAGGAGCCCTAGTTGCCCATGAAGTCCTCCACTTGATTAATGAAAACCAATCCTCCAATTTTGTCATCAAACTGGACATGATGAAGGCCTATGATAGAGTATCTTGGAATTTACTTTTTCAAGTCCTTCATCGGTGTGGTTTCTTGAGGCATTGGTGTAAATGGATACGGGCCTGTGTTGCAGGGGCTTGGTACTCTGTCATCATAAATGGAACAGCAATGGGTTTTTTCTCCTCTACTCAAGGGGTTAGACAGGGTGACCCTCTGTCTCCCATTTTGTTCATAATCATGGCAGAAGAATTGAGTAGAATAATCAAGAAACAACAATCATTGGAAACGTGCATCGGTGCTCAGATTGGAGATACAGGCATTTCAGTTACACACTCACTATTTGCAGATGATACACTACTGTTTGGTAAATCCCATGTCAAAGAAGCCAGGAAAATTAAATATGTCTTAGATCTCTATTCAGCTGCCTTAGCGCAGAAAGTGAATGTCCAGAAATCACAAATTCACCTGTTCAACACAAATCAGATCATATCGAATAGGATTGTCTGAATCCTTCAGTTCTCGGTTGACATTATGCCATTAACTTACCTAGGGATCCCCTTCTTTGTGGGAACAAATAAACTAGGATACTGGTCCTCAGTCATCGAAAGAATTAAAAATAGAGTTCTTGCATGGAAGGATAGGTGGCTATCTTTATCAGGAAGAATCCTTCTTATCAAGTGTGTTCTCTCGGCAATCCCCAATTACTATCTTGTTGTCCTTAAAGCGCTATCCACCATAATTCAACAAATCCAAAAAATAATTAGAGAATTCTTATGAACTAGGAACATGAATAATGAAAAGAAGCTCCCTCTTATTTCACTTCAGGATATGTCACAAGGACCAACTAGAGGAGGTGCAGGACTGCATGATTTACATAACAGGAATAAAGCTTTTGGGGGAAAGCTTGTGTTGCAAATGTACACTAAACCAGATAGTAAATGGTGTCAAATCATGCAAAAGAAATACTTGGATAACCAAAATCCAACAAGAGTATTGTCCTTGGCAAACCCACCCGTTGGATCTGCAATTTGGAACTTTATGATGTCAACTAGGGATTTGGTCTACAATTATGTTACATGGGAGGTTAACAGTGGATCAAATGTTAAATTCTGGAGAGACTCATGGAGTGGCCAACCTGCCTTGGTATCTTTGGAGATTCCACAAGATATTATAAACATTACAAAAGACAAATGGGGTATTTACCTCATCAACTATGTTGTGGGTGTTAAAAATTATTTAGGCAAAGCCATTTGGAAAGATCCAAAAGACCTAAACCTTTCAAGTCAAGATGCTGAAATACTTAGGAACATAATGGCAGCTAGGCAGATCTACCTGTCAGACAAAGTAGACCGGTTGGTATGGGCCCTAGCAAAAAATGGAAAATACTTTATTCAAGAGGGATATAGAATTCTTCAGAACCTAGCAAATGATAAGGTTCAAGCAAGAGCATACAATTTTTGTTGGAATCATGTTGTCCTACCTAAGGCAGGGTGCTTTGCATGGTTAGCCTTAAGAAACAAGATTCTCACCAGTGACTAATTACAAAAATTCAGAATTGCACAAGCCTTCAAGTGCAAATTGTGTGATGCCCAGATTGAAACGGTGGATCATTTGCTCCTGTAATGTCCCTTTGCAAATGAATGCTGGACTTTTGTTCTTAAAAAACTATGCTTCTACACCCCTCTGCCTAGTAAATTGTGGGACTTATTCCAGTCTTGGCGAGATTTGCATACTGGCTCACTATTTGCAAATATCCAAAAGTGTGCACCAGCGCTTATTGTATGGTCGATCTGGTGGGAAAGAAATAAAAGGATCTTTCGAAATGAGCATTCAAATTTAGAAACAGTACTACAAGGATTAGAAAAATCAATATCAGAAGTTATAAATGCCAGCATTTTTAGATGTGGATACAATCCAGTAATGTCATCATGGGATAGTAGCATCTTGAGAAATTGGGGGAACCTCGGTATAATAATGGGATGGGGTGCATCTAAAAAGGTACCAGGTCTAGTTGATAGATTGAATATCAAATGGCACCCCCCCCCCCCTGATCAACAGGTAATGAAAATGAATTTCGGTGGAGCATCTTGTGGTAACCCAAGAATATCAGGATTGGGTGCATGCATCAGGGATTCATATGGAAATTTAGTGGCATGCATTACCTCCCCATTGTCGGCAGGATCAAATAACATAGCAGAAGCACAAGCAATGTTGGCAGGACTAATATTGGCAAAAAAATGTGGAATCACTGACATACATGTTGAAGGTGACTCCATGGTTATAATTAATGCCTGCATCAAAAGATCTACCCACAACTGGAAACTAGAATACATCCTGAAGAAAATTTGGTGATTATTGGACACCTTCTCAAAAACATTCCTCTCTCATACACTACGGGAAGGAAATCAGGTTGCAGATTATCTAGCCAACCTTGGCTGCGAGGGTGTGGATGTTACACTTATAATTCCAAGTGTAATCCCAGGAGATATGTGTGAATTAAACAGATTAGTGGAATTAGATCAATCGAGAATTGCACATAATGATGTATAAAATGAATAGTCACATATCTGTAAAGTACGCTGGCAACAAGATCGGCTTCAAACATATAGATGATGTCATCAACACAACACACATGAGGGTATGTGGTAATCAAGGTGAGCAAATGTACACAGGGGATGTAAAATAATTAATCTTCCATGTGGGAATTGAATTCCAGAATGAACATCTACAGTTAATAGGTGATGGATTGATACAAAGGTGGAAAAGGAAGTACATCTTATTAATGCAAATATAATGCAAACCAAGGCATTTCATAAACGCAGATATCAGAACTTATTGTCACCATATTTGTTGTGCATGCCTGCCTTCAACCTTGAAAATCTGAAGTGTAATTAGTGTCAAATCTGACTTAAATGCAATTAAGACACACTCATTTATGTGCCTCAATGAAGCCATTAAAACACTCTGCATATCTTATTTAAACACTTCACAACACAATATGTTACACAAGCTTGAAAGTATGGATTGTATGGCAGAGGTCTGTGTTACTTTCCAGTTGTGTGCTATCCATCACTCTAAACTTTTGCCAAAAAATTATAGAATTTGGCTGCTGCCCAACATAAATGAAGATGTACTCCCAATGCGCATCAATGACCATGAGATGGACGAAATGTTTCTGGTGCACTCCGATGCCATTCGATGAGCAATCATACACGTAACGGGTCATGAGAACTTCGACCCACAAACTAATTTTTTTTTGTTTCCTTCACAGCTAGTGTCTATTTTCCTGTCAAATGTGATGGACCTCCTGTAGTCCCCTCGTTTATTAGAAATTTTGGCATTTAAAGTGGTTCATAAGCAGTTTTGGGTTGCGAACAAACTAAAGCATGCCATGCAAAATTATGACCTCTGGAATGGCCACGCGTTGATTGGGGGTTTGTTTACCACACACCAAATTTTACATAACCATGGATTCTTAGTGGCGTTTAATGGAGCCAAGAGGGCAATAGAAATGCAGAATGCACAGATCATGAGAAATGCACTCCAAGAGAATGGGCATATCCTTGGCCCGTTGTTGGAGGGGAAAATAATGGTTACAGTTCTCACGCTGATAGATCTTCTGGGGCTACCAAACTTATCAGGGATGCCTAGGCACATTATTCCCCAGAGACCTCATGTAAGGCATAAAGAAATCCCTAGCTTCAATGTACAGCGTATAGATACTCGAGCCCTGGAGAACAGACCTAGTTTACAAACTTCCCACTATTTGGATTGGGTGTCAAGTGCAACATCCAATTGGGCGTCGGGTGCTGCAACCAACTTGGGTCGGGAAGGCAGAATTCAGGAAGCACATGGATGCGAGTGGGGTTCCATATCTCCAGAACCAAAACCAACTGGATGTTCTTCGGGTTGGGGACCAAGATTTACGACTCCACATGAGCAGAAGGTTATGGCAGATTGCAGGTGGGATACGGCTGCAAGAGTGGAAGGAGCAATGGCGTCAGTTGTGGAGCACCAATTGCATCACCCTACGGATGATGATGTGCTACAAGAATAAAGAAAGTAACTGCTGGTGAAGAACATTTTTGCAAATATATATACTCGTTGTTATAATTGGTAATTCGACCGTGCCTTATTTTGTAGTGCGATAAATTTTATTGAGTTGATATAAAATTTCTTTTTGGGCTGTCTATGGGTCGGATAACATGGATTGGGATATCGATGTTAGTGGTGCCCGACGATGACCAAAAATGACACCGACACTAACCAGATCCAACGCCGACACCGACCAGTACCGAAACTGACACCGACACTGACTAGAACTAGAACTGACACCGATAATGACCAACATCGCCACCGATGACAAAAACATCTGTCACCGACGTTACAAAGAACCAACACCGACGGCCCAACCGACAACAAGTGTTCTCGGCTAGTAGGGATACCCGATCGACAGTACTGATGATCTGAACTGGCTAGACGGCTTTATATAAAAAATGACTGAAAAGAATGATCAATGTAGCAGGGTGGTGATTTTTTTATTGAACATAAATAATGTATTGTATCTAAGCAAGGATTCTGGGTTTTCTTGCTGGTTCTTTCCCGGACGAGCTCTTGAACCAGCTTTTATTATTAATATATATATATATATTTATTTATTTATTTATTTATTTATTTATTTAGTGGCTCATCCACTTTTGCTTTAAAAAAAAAAATATTTAATTATTAAATAAATATCCTCATTTTAGAATTGAATTTAATTATTCAAATAATTGAGAAAAACACATTTATGAGGTCATATTCTATTTATTTAATTAAATATTCTCTCAAAAATCTTCTCTCATGTTCAGAAATACAAGTTTTGAAATAACTGTGCTATAAAGAGAAAGAAAATAGTTAAAATAAAAAAGAAAATAGTTAAAATAAAAAAGAAAACAATTAAAACAAAGGGAAAATAGTTTATTGTTTTCTTTTAAAGAAAGCTTTCTATTTTGAACTGACTTTTCTATCTATTTTATTTCAAAAAGGAAACTTTCTATTCTGAGCAGGCTCTCAATCTATAAAAGAGCTCCCATTTCTCATTCGAACACCCAGTCATTTTTATGCATTGTTAGAATAACGAATTGCTGCTACATTTTATCATCTCATTTCTAGTTAAATGCTCTCATTTGCAATAGATTAATGTCAATTTCTTAGATTAATTGCATTGCAATCATGTCTTAGTTTAATCTCATTTCAATTCTTAGATTAATCTTGCATTGCATTGCATTCATGGAGAAAAATCCTTCATTCTTAGATTGGTCTATGGTTGTGAGACTCTCGTCCTGAGAGCTATTCAAAACCCACGTCTATGATAGAAGACAACAGGTCAAATCATACAGGCATGCATGATGAATAACTCATATTCAATTATGTATGTGACTGATGAATAAGGACTATGTTGAAGTCTATGGCTAAGTAACAAGGCCAAATTTAGCATATACATTTCTGGCGCCCACCGTGGGGCTCAAAAATTTACTTTCTGGCCTCATTCTACACTTTTTTTGATCAATTATGGTTTTCGTCCATACGAATCTATAATGAAAGTTCACGTGAAATTTCTTGTATAACTGCGCGACATTTTGCAAGTACATGCATTCCTTAGCGCGCTTTGATGGGTTTCTTCACGCGGATCATAATACTTCTTCACGCGACATTTGACTCCAGTGAGCTTTAAATTACAGTTTTTGATATCTCTGGTTTTGCTGATTTCTGACCACTGATGGTTTATGTTTGTTGTTGACTGTGTTTTTCTAGTTTTATCTCTGAAACAACTTAATGGTGGTTTGCAGGATGTTGAAATGAAGAAAGAAATTACAAACTACTAACGTATTTACTGCAGGATGCTTGTCGAAGACATACATGCTTTCACAAAACTCTCATGTCTATTTTTTAGTAGTTAGAACACACTTCGGTTGGTGCTTAAAATGAATCATTGTCTTGCGTGATTGAAGTGTTTTATAGTTTGTAATTCCAAGAACTATATGAACTTTTTCTCTCCCCTCGCCTTTATGGATCTTTGGTGTAAGAGAAATTCATATGATTCTTCTAGTGTAGCTACCTCCCAAGAGCTTTAGCAGAGCCAGTGAGAGTGGATGCCCAACCGGTAATAGGCTAAAGCCAAGCCCTTCCGAACCGGTATATAAAAAAATGTCATTGTGATTAGTCTCACAATGGAGAGGTGTGAATTTGTTGTGGCAAACAAAATCTCCTCTAGTACCCTAGTGGTGCGTTAAAGTCCCTACATTGTTAAGGTGAAAACCTTGCTTTGAAAGGATTGGGAGAGCCCCCTTTATTGGGAAAATGACTTGATCACAACCACCTAAACGGATGTCCTTACTACAAACTATTGTTATAGTATCCAAAAACCCTCTATCTGTTGGCATGAAAGGTCAGAGACCGACTAAGATGCCCCACACTTTTACGGCTCTTAGTAGATACAACAGCCCTTTGGGAAGCAATTCCTTTGGGGTCCGAAGCTTTGTGTGCATGAGAAGTGAGTGCACATGTAAGGAGGAGCTCATGCCTCCAAGATTCTAAGTTGTCCGCTATGAGTAAGCATAGCTAAACTTTAGTTCAAGCGAGGATTCAAAAGATACTACCATGGCTATCCTAGGATTGTGATGTGTCTGTTCTAGTACTACAAACATTCTGCTTAATATGTTTTGTGTGGGTGTATCATTTAAACAATCAAAACAAACATCAAATCACACAAACTGTCAAACTTGAACATGTCCAAAACAATCTGTATCTTAAACTCTCTGTCAGAAAAACAACATGATCTTGCCTTAAAAAATGCAATTTGGTTCAGAGTCATGGAGAGATTTCCACTCATACTCATTAGAGTCAGTTTCAAAGGAATGGTCTTCCGATGTCTCACTTCCTTGGGTATCTTCGATTTCCAAGTGTAGGTTTATTCGGGATGGTGTGGATCCCTCTTCGGCGGGCAACAACCATGCTAATATGTTGCTTATTAGGACATGCTCGTTGTTGTGCCCCCGATGCATCTGTGCTATTTGTGTGTGATTGACTTGGATGTCATGAGCCACAGGATTAATGCTTTGTCCATAGCCCAAACCTCTAGTGTTTCTTTGGGTCGGTGGGTTAGGCAATT
>MU227110.1:502180-514512 GCA_018584345.1 Thuja plicata
CAGAGTAATGGCGCATGTAAGCTTGAAATCCTGGATCCTTCAAATGGTTATGAAGGGTTTATTATATAGGAATTGGTGATGGAATGAATGGTTGAGATCAATCCCAGAGATGGGGAGATGAATGGTTATGATCAAAAGGAACAGGAGAGATCCACAGTAAACTCCACTTCTTTATTTGGTTAAGAGGAGATAGAGTTTGGTTAACTAAGGAGCTAATTATGAGTTACCTTTTTGAACTGAAGAGGTGGGTGAAGTTACCCATGTGAACTGGAGAGGTGGATGAAGTTACCCATGTGAACTGGAGAGATGGGTGGAGTAACCCATGTGATGTAATTGGAGTTATCTCTTTGAAGATAAATGAATATTTAATTCATTTATTTAATAATTGTTTTCAACATGTGAGATAATTGAATTCTTTTTAGTTAAGCTTTATTTGATGAAATTAAATTAATTTAATTGAAATTAATTTAATTGGAAGAATTTAATTAGTAAGTTTAAATATTTGGATTTAAACTATAGGAAATTGAGTTTAATTGATTAAATAATGGTAAATAATCATTTAAAGGTTAATTAATTAAATAAAATTAATTATTTAATTAATTTTGAGAATTGGATTAGATGATTTGAGAAAGATGAATTTAGAAGAAAATAGATGGTTAATTAATGATTAAAAAACCATTAATTAATAGATGAAAATTAGTGTTTTTAATGTAAAGTCGCAAGCCTGTCCATTTTAGGGTGTCTACAGGTCTTAACTATCTGATTCTATAGAATTTCACTTTTTCACTGCCAAGTCTCGCGTGACATTCTGCCATCTTCGTGTCATTATCTGAGAAACTTCACATGACATGCTGGCAATCATCGTGCGACATTTTGTAATCTTGCTTTCATTTTTTCACCAGTTTGTCACTTTTATTCACCAGTCTATCATCATATTTCGCGCAGGACTGCATAGTTTCGCATGAGCCTGTGAGAATCTTCGCGCGAGAACATACTTCTTCACACGAGTCTAAAGCATTTTGTCAAAATAGTAAGCAATTTCCCATCTGTCCAGCATCCTTCTGCTAAATTTGATCTTAGTTCTGGGTCTGTTTATCTGCCTTCTATCTGCACACGGTCTGCAACTTGGTTTCTTGGGTTGAGAATTACATGATTCTTGCTTAAACTGGTCTCGTCACATATATTTTGGTCTATTTCTACTATTTCATCATACCTTGTGTCGCAATAGTCACCTCTTGGCTGATCTAGCCTCATTTCTGATGATTTGCACCAAGGATACTTCACCTTTTGGCACTTTCTGTGCATTTACTTTGAGACAATTTCAAGTGTGGTCCTAGTTCACATCCCTTGTACAATCTTTGTCTATGACTGTTACAACTTGAAGTGGCAAAATATTCCCTTCAATCAATCAAGAAGAATATGTGCTTTCCACACCATTGCTAGCTACATCTAGTGAGGAATCATCTCAATCTCCCTCTTTGGTACTTCGACCTTACGTCAAATGATCATTTCCAGTGGATTTTAGTAAGGTTCGAAACCCTTTGTTCCAAGAGGATCCAAATTCTGAAAACACTCAACCTTCTCATACTGAGTCTTTACACACTGAAAACTTTCATTCTAGCAAGATGGCAGATCATGACCAATCAGGTGAACATAGCAGAGATGATCTCTCTAAAACCAGGGGTAAATTCCTTTTTCAAGACCCCCTAATGATGAGGAAATGAAAATAAGCCAAGTAGATATCGTGAATGCTCGTGCCAATAAATATTTCCGTAGGATGATGAAAATTCTCCTAGCTGAGGAAAAAGAGAAATACCTTCTCGAACTAGCCAATCAAGGGGCTAATTTACCCTCCAACTACAATGTAGAGATGCTTGTCACTAAAGAGGAGGAAACCAAAAAATCCATGTTACAAAAACAAGTCCAAAGTATGCAAGAACAAATTATTCAACTCATGAAGGATAAAGACAAACCCGCTACACAGTTCATGCTGGAAAGCATTTGTCCATTCCTGTTTGATAAGAGTTTATGCATGCCTCCTTTTCCCAAAGGAGTTGAACTTCCCAAGTATGATAAATACTTGGGTACATCTGATCCCCAGGATCATTTGAGAGAGTTTGGTGCTCTCTCTATGGATTTTATACATGATACAACTGACCTCATGCATCTCTTCCCACGTATTTTGGGAGGGCCAGCTATGGAATGGTTCTCTAGGCTACCAAATGGCATCAAAACTTTTGACAAAATTGCCAATTTGTTTCTACAACACTATTCTCACAACATCCAACATCCGGTTCACATCTGAGATATTTGCAAATTGAAACAAACTCATGGGGAATCCTTCTTAACATTTCTCCAAAGATGGAGACAATTTTATACAAGATATTCTCACAAAATACCCGAATCCAAAAAGTTAGACATCTTTCTAGACAATCTTCTTCCCAACTTTGGGTATCAAGTATAGCTGCAAGGTCCTTTAATCTTTGATGACATGATTAAGCAAGCTGTGAGAATTGAGACGTTTATGGTTAAGAAAGGAGAATTGACCTTACACAAGGAAACTAAACAGGGGTCTTCCTCCTCGAGCAAAGATAAACCGAAATTTCCCAACAAGAACCAGAATGTTGTGAATGATGGAGTTGTAGAAAATGTGACTCCCAAGCCTTCAAAGGCTTCTTTTAATCTCACTACCATAATGCAAGCAGCCAAGGCCACTAAACAGACTACGACAGAATCCAAATTGAGTACTTCACATTTTTTCAGCTCTAAACCTTGGGCTCCTTGACCCAAGTGTGAATTCACTCCTTTAGGAGAACCTCTTGATGCAGTTTACAAGAATCTCTTGGACAACCATTTACTCACTCCACTGGATAATTCATGACCTTATGATCCGCAACCAAGACCCTCTTGGTGGAATGAATCTGCTTATTATGATTTTCACCAAAACAAAGGTCATAAAATGACTACTTGTCTTAAATTGCGGCATAAAATCTAGGATCTCATCGATAGTGAGGTTATTGTTGTGGGAGGTCACAACAAGAACTCAGACCACCAAGATTTTAAAGACCCATTTCCTCCCCATGGGAAAGGTGAGTCATCCAAAAGCAAAAATATTGATGCTAAGGTCAACTATACATACACCAATAATGACAATGTCATTAATATGGTTGAGCCTGTGGATACTAAATATTGTAATGTTGTCATTCTCAAGGGAAGGGAAGATACTCCCAAGCCCAAAAATCATTTTATCTTGCGAGGGTCTACGCCTCAGTCCTCTGAACAAGAACAGTCTCAAGTTAGTGCAAACATTATTACTCGATCTTGTGCTAAGATCATTCTCAAAGGCCCTGAGCCTTCTACGTCTACACCAACACAACCTGTAGACAAAGCTCCTGTTGGCTCTGCCAATAAGAAATCCAAAATTGGGTTCCTCGTCTAATGCTACCAATTACAACATTCTGAATCATTTACAACATACTAACGCTCAGATCACTATCTTCGAGCTGCTAAAAATCTCCCCCGCTCACAGGGAGATCCTTGACAAAGCCCTCACCGAGGCAAATGTCCCAAAAGATCTTGATCTTGACTGGTTCCAATCCATGGTAGGTCACTTGACCTCCTCCCATTACTTTTCTTTCTCTGAGGAAGACGACCATTCTTTGAGTCACCCACATAACAACCTCTTGCACATTGAAGTCATGATTGGTCCAAAGCGCATTCACTGTGTTCTCATAGATAATGGCGCTGGCCTCAACATTTTCTCTACTAGCTTCCTTACTGAGTTAGGCTACAACGAAGATTGCATAGATGCCCACAAAAAGATTACTATTAAGGCCTATGATGAAGAAGAACAAAAATCTAAGGGGCTAGTTGTATTACCAATCAGAGTCAGCCCTATTGAAAGGGATGTTATTTGTCAAGTGCTTGACATTCCTTTAGCGTACAATATTCTGTTGGGAAGAACATGGATCCACGAAATGCAAGTTTTCCCTTCAACATACCATCAGTGAATTAAGTTCCCATTCCAAGGATCTGAAGTGACTATACCTGCTAATACACTCTATGACAGCAACACACTCACAAAATCTGCTAATATCTTTGTACCCACCAAAAAAGAGTCTATTGAGCTCCTTGAGACTAAACTAAAGGAAATGGAAAAGGGTCTGAGACTCAAGGAAACTGACATGGGAGGATATCAAATTGAACCCGTGCTATCTGTTACATCTCTGCCTTTGTCTCCACATTCTTTTGGGAGACCTTCTGAGAGCACTAAACCTTCTATAGTTCCTCCTCAAACAAAATATGGTGGTACCTTTGTATAGGCCATGATACCATTAGAAGAAGAAGCTAAAAATAGGGCTATCAAAGCTTGGATTTATAAAGGGGAGGACACTTTTGAACAAAACACTCCACCTTATTACATAAAACTTGAACAGTATGACAAGGGTCTGACTATTATGCAACGCTTTGGTTACAAAGGGAATGGTCCCATAGGTGCAAATCATAAAGGACTGATTGCGCCACTTGAAGCTATTGGTTGATGCACACGTGACTCTACGGGTATAGGCTTTAAGAAACTCACATTTCAACTAGGGATAAACAAGTTTGTACCTAAAATAGATCAACAACCAACACCTGAAGATACATCTAAAACTGGAGAGTCCGAAGACAGTTCTGAGGAGGATTGCTTCCCTTGTCCCATTCCTCCAGATTTGGAAGCATTCTTTGCTGAGCCAGATGACTTTATACCATGTGTTAGTACAGTCAAGACTGACTGCGACTCCAATGGCACCACTTCACTTGCTCCATTAACCTATGAATAGTGGAAAGAAATGAAAACTGTAAATCTAGGTCATCAGGGTAATTTGTACATACCACCACACTTCCAAGATCAGTTTGAATAGGAATCCTAGCCACTTCTCACTAAAAAAGAAGCAGATGAGGCTACAAAAACTAATGAAGTACCTAGGTCAAAAGGTGATCATCTGACCATAGCAGAGGTTCTAGGCAGAACTCACCCGAACTAGGGACAAAGGGTTGATTTCACTCATGTTCTTGATATGATGCCCAATGATGAAATGGACTCTCATGAGTACAAGTTCGATGATTTGTCATATGCCACCTATAATAGGGATATAGATACAATGCACACATATGAAAAGCTTCTCGAAGTAGGTGAGGGGTCTAGTGTAAGGTCAAATGAGTCTAATTCCATAGATGTTAACATGTCGTCTACTACAGTCGCTAGGAATCAAAACAATTTGACTACACCTTTGGATGAGATCGCTCTAGGTCTCGACTTGCTCGTCCATGCTTTCGATGATTATACCGTGAACGCACTTGAACCCGTCACTTCTCTTTGACTCCGCCATCCCAAGCTTATAGACTAGAACTCTCCCTCCCCATCTAATGAATTCCTTACATTCCAGAATGATTATGCTCTTGCCTGTTACCTCAACGTTGTTGAACCTGTAACGTCCTCCACTAGAAAAGAAAGTGTCAACATGACTGAGGCTGATATCAAGTATCTCAGTCACAAAATTAAAAAAAGAAAAAAATAGGTGCTCTGATGGTGAAAACCACATTGTGGCAGTGTCAGAGCCTAAAAAAGTCAAAATAAAGGACGTATCCAAGGGTGAAAACCTCTCTAAGGTGCCTGAGGATGAGATACTTGATACGCTTCCAAGTCATTTCCAGGAATGATCATCTGTGCTTATTGAACCAACTCAAACAATCAACTTGGGTACAAAAACTGAGCCTCAGATAATTCATTTGCCACAATCATTATCTGAGGCAGAAAGGGAGGAATTCATTACATTCTTTCAGAGAAAAAATATGAACTTTGCATGGAAATATTCAGACATGCCAGGGTTAGACCCTAATCTAATCATGCGCCACTTTTCCATTGCACCAAGCGTCAAGCCTATCAAACAAAAGCTTCAGAAAATGCATCCACATGTGGTTCTACTTTTCAAAGCTGAATTGGAGAAACTTCTTAAGGCAGTGTTTATTAGAGCAATTGAATATTCATAATGGATCTCTAACATTGTTCCAGTGTCAAAACATGACAAATCTATCCGATTATGCACAGACTTCAGAGACTTAAATAAGTCATGTCCTAAGGATGACTTTCCATTGCCCAATATTGATATGATTGTAGATATGACAATAGGATATGAAATATACTCACTAATGGATGGTTTCTCTGGCTACAACCAGATAAAGATTGCGCCAGAGGACCAAGAGAAAATTGCTTTCACATATGCATGGTGCACTTTCTATTGGAATGTCATGCCCTTTGGACTCAAAAATGCTGGTGCTCCATATCAGAGAGCTGTCACCACCATATTTCATGACATGATGCATAAAACAATAGAAGATTATGTCAATGACACTCTAGCTAAGAGCATGCAATGAGAGAAACACCTTGCGGATCTAGATCCTATACTGGATCGCATGGAACAGTTCAGTTCGAGGCTCAATCCTAAGAAATGTGCGTTCGGTGTAACATCTGGAAAATTGATTGGTTATATCATCTCTGCAAAAGGCATCGAAGTGGATCCTGAGAAAGTTCAAGTTATCATGGAAATGTCGCCACCAAAGAATATCAGACGAATGAGAGGACTTCAAGGCCGGTTACAGTCTATCCGACGCTTCATCTCACAATTGGTAAACAAGTCCCAACCATTCACCAAGACTTTACACAAGGGTGTGACTTACCAATGGAACAAGGAATGTGATGAGGGGTTCACACAAATCAAACAGTATCTTGCAAACCCTCCAATATTGATGCCTCCTATTCATGGGAAGTCACTTATACTTTACATCTCTACTACATATACATCATTGGGCGTCCTATTAGCTCAAGAAGATAAACACAACAAAGAAAGGGCTATCTACTACCTTACTAGAACTTTGGTCTCATATGAAACAAACTATTCTGTTATAGAGAAGGCTTGCCTCGCAGTGGTATTTGCTTCACAAAAATTGTGACATTACGTGCTGGCTCATATTACATGCCTTATTGCTAAAATTGATCCTCTGAAATATTTTCTTAGTAAAGCCACCCTCACAGGTAGAATAGCTAAATGGGTCATGCTTCTTAGTGAATTTGATTTTGAGTATGTAGAGAGAAAAGCCATCAAGGGACAAGCAGTTGCAGATCAATTGGTGGAAGCACCTCTAGTAGATCATCAACCATTGAACATCAAATTTCTAGATGAGTCCATATTACTTCTCACGCATCAATCCTGGACTATGTTATTTGATGGTTCATTTACCCAACAAGGGTCAGGTGTTGGGATACTATTCATCACACCTCAAAGGTACTCTTTACCAAAAGCATACAAGATGTTGTTTCCTTGTACAAACAACATCAATGAGTACGAAGCCTTAATCAATGGTATGAAGATCGCCCTTGAATGGCGTGTGGATGAGCTCAATGTCCTTGGAGATTCACAGTTAGTCATCAATCAAGTAAATGATATCTATCGGACAAAATATGAGAAGTTGGTGCCTTATAAATGGTTGGTTGATGACCTCATAAAGTATTTTGTTCAAATCACATTTCCACAAGTTCCAAGGGCAGATAATAAAGTAGCGAATGTCATGGTTACTCTTGCTTCCGTGGTAAAGATGCCAGAAAATGATTTCCAACATGAATTCCTAGTGGAGACATTATGCCACCCGACCTATGATTCCCCTGAGTCCTGGATGATTTGTTCTGTCATTGGACATGACTCATCCCACTACCATCATATTTATTCCTACCTTCATGACCAGATTGTCCTAGACACTTACACTCAGAATGAGAAACGTCAATTAATCCGTAGTGCTTCACGGTTTTTCATCATAGCTAACGACTTGTATAGGCGCAATCTAGACGGTTCCCTTTTTAGGTGTTTAGAACCCGATGAGTCCCAACATGCATTAATAGAGGTGCATAAAGGCATCTGTGGGTCTCACTCTAACAGCCAAACACTGGCCTGTAAACTTATTAGAGCTGGTTACTATTGGCCAGATATGGAAAAAGAAGCTACATAGTTTGCTAAGTCTTGCAAATAGTGTCAACTACATGGAAATCTGATTCATGCTCCAGGCAAAGAACTTATTACCTTCATTACTTTCTGTCCATTTCAACAATGGGCCTTTGACTTCGTGGGTCAAATTTATCCCTCATCCTCAAATGGACATAAGCTCTTCATCACAGCTATAGACTATTTTACCAAGTGGGTGGAGGCAGTCCCTCTAACCGTTGCCAATGGCAAATCAGTAGCTATGTTCATTCTCAACTACATCATTTGTAGGTATGGTGTACCCTCAACAATAATCACCTATAATGGGGGGCAATTAAAAAACAAGGATTTGACAAAGCTATGCTCTAAGTTTAAAATTACTCAGCATTGGTCTTCCATCTATTATCCTCAGGGTAATGGACAGGCGGAAGCATCAAACAAGACAATCCTTAAAATCCTGCATCGCACAGTTCATAAATTTAGACAAGATTGGTATCTCTAGATCAATCCAGCTCTCTGGGCATATAGGACAAGCATAAGAACACCTACAGGGGCTACACCCTATGCTTTGGTTTATGGAGCAGACATTGTGTTACCAGTTGAGGTTGAGATTCCTTCTCCACGAGTCTCTCTGAAAGGCCTCATTACTGATGATGATAACAGAATATCTTGGCTACAAGAGTTAGAACTACTTGATGAACATCGGCAAGTGGCGTTCAATCACCTTAGAGCATACTAGAAAAGGATGTCCAAGAGCTATAACAAGAAAGTTTGCCCAAGGGACTTCCAGGCGGGTGACCTCATTCTGAGGGAGAACCCTAAGAATCAACAACATCAGATCCAGAAAGGAAAATTTGAACCAAATTGGCTTGGTCCGTATGTTGTCACTGCAGTGTTTGGGTTGGGCACCTATCAAATTTCTATTACTGAAGGAGAGCAACTCAGAGAGCCCATCAACGCTCTTCATCTAAAACGGTTCTGCAGCTGAGATATCTTCAGTGTGCTCATGTATATAGTAAAGTCCTGAAAATTTTCTAAAAATCTGAAAAAAGTCCTTAAAAAATGATCTCTTAGTGAAAACTTAGCGATAGGCGCTTTGATGTATCTCCAAAAAATCATATATTCCAAAAATATAAAAAAATACAAAAATACAAAAAAAAAATGAGAAAAAGAAAAAAAGGTGCCATTGATGAAAACTTGGCAAACAGGTGTCATGGTAGCAAAAAAAAAAAAGAATTTCTGCCAAGAAGGTGAAAACCTTGTAAACAGGCGCCTCTTGTTCCACATTGCTATATCTATCGCAACACCACTTGGCTTTATGCAGTTGCTTTCTTGGTTTTTTGCTTTCCTTCTTTCCTACTTGCATTTGCTTTTCCGCATGCTCTCAGTTCCCATCAAGACACCAACTTACATGGATTGAAACTGGTCATACTCTAGGGGCAATCCTTCTGGTCTATGGGGGCACTGTCCTATCACATTTTGGGATCTACTTTGTGACAGTCACCAGTGGTTCTCACTTCATCTGCCTACTGTCATTTTACTTATACCGAGTTCTCTCTCTCCTTGAGAATCTCCCTAACATCAGTCACCAGTGGTTCTCACTATGTCTGTCTACTGATGTCTAGCTAGTCCTATGATCTCTTCATTTGAGAATCTCTCTCGTGTCAATCACTAGTGGTTCTCATTGTGTCTACCTACTGTCTCCATACTATTGAGATTGCTCACATCTGTTACAGTTGGAGTTGTACTCAAACGCTCTATCTATCGATACTCGGTCTTGGCATTCTTTGCTTTAGTTTATACATAGCTTTCGGTCACTTTCGTGACACTTTGGTTCCTTTGCGAACCCTACTGACTTGACATTGATTCAGCGCCATATGCTTGGGGGCAACCAAATCTAGTTCACCCTCGCAACATACGTCAAGTTAGTCATCATTACTTGGGGGCATGGGTCCCCCATTTGATCACATCTTTGGTTTACACCCAAGTCAATAATCTTGTCACTTTTGCAGGACAACTCGCTACTAACACAAACTGGTGTTTTTCAACACCACCATAAACAGTGTTTTTCAACACTATCTTTGGAAACATCTGTGTTTTTAAACACACATCGGATATCTCAAATGTAAACATCCATCAATAACAATCAAACACAATGCACTCATAAGCACAACGGTGTTTTTCAACACCTCATACACATACATATTCGACAACTTTGAAACTGGCTGAGCTATGATTGAATCTTTCTTTGTATGTTGTCTGTTCTCACAGATTTCATTAATATTTTCTTTCTCTACTGCTTGTTGGTGTAGTCCTGATGATCCGACAACGTCAAATAAATAGGGTGTATGTGATAAGAGCTCCTGCATTAAGGCAGAAAAGCCTCACATCCCTCGATCTTGTTTATTTAAACGCCATGGTGAGGTTGGTACTATCTCCTTGACTGTTATTGCTCTATTTGTTTATGCATGATTGCACTCATGGTTATCTTGGCTTTGAATGCCTCGATATTGGTGTACTCTTGCAACATCAACTAGAAATAATGTTCAGGTCATCTTGGCTTTTGTGCCCTGGTGCTTACGTTTGTTTCTTACATTTTATCATATTCATATCTTTATTGTCGCAGTGGCACCAGTAAGGATTATATCGACTCCGATGTTCCAAAAATGCTCAATGATGACAACTATCTGATGGGTCTCACAACCATGTCCTAGGAATTGCATCTAGCATAGGACTGCATTTTCATTCTAGACTTGCATTATGGCAGCAATTCGATGCTCACTTCATTGCATTCTCCTGGATTTGTACATTGGGGAATTCTTCTTCGATGTCCTAGCTTCATCATGACTTCACAAGTGTTTGATCCTCACTCTTGCTCTTTAATTACAAATGATTTGAAATAGAATCTAATTTTCAAAAGTGTTCCATTTTCGTGATCGAAATCAAAATCTGACACTCCTATATCGCTCAAAATCGCATTTTAAATTTTTTGGGACCGACGCGATCGGACGCTTGTGCAGTCAACTTTCTAATGTCGCTTTCTTGTCAGAATCATATCCTATCATCATTTCCTCAAATCTTTGACTTTTTTCCTCAAAATTCAACTCTGGTTAACCCTAGTCAAACTTGGTCAACTAGATCTCCACATCTCTCGAAATTGATTTTGAATCTTCTGAATTCTTCCATAATCTGTTCTGAGTTCTTCTTGATCTTGAATTCAACATCTATCTGCGATTTCTCACTGTCAATCATCATTATGATGTGTCATGTTTCCATTTCACTCCTGATGGGGCAGGATGATTACATCATTGAATCTATTCCAATCAATCCGATCTGAATTCAAAAGTCCTCATTGCTAGGGGCATCTCAACACTTGGGGCATGTTCAGTTCTCATACTTCATAGTCAAAACTGGATACTCCATAATCAATAGGGGCATCTTTGTTCCTTACATCTTGTCATCTATTAGGTATCGGGGCAATCTAACTTAGATCCCTGAGGATCAAGCTTCGTTCTAGAGATGATTCTCAAAATCTCAATCTATTAAGTATCTGAGCAATCTAACTCAGATTCTTGAGGATCAAGCTTCATTCTTGAGATGATTATCAAAAAATCATCTATTGGGAATTGGGGCAACCTAACCTTGACTCCTAAAAATCAAGCTCTGTTCTGGAGATGATTCTGAAACTCGATCTAACCAGTGTCTGGGCAATCTAACCTAGATATTGGGGGACTAAGCTTCATTCTGGAGATAGTCCTAAAAATCTCTATTGACTATCTTTTTTATGGATAGGTATTGGGGCAATCTAACCCTGACTCCTAAAGGTTGAGCCTCGTTCTGGGGACAATATTTTGAAAGACATCAATCTATTAGGTATTTGAGCAATCTAACTTAGATCCCTGAGGATCAAGCTTCGTTCTGTAGATGATTCTCAAAATCTTAATCTATTAGGTATCAGGCAATCTAACCTAGATCCCTACGGATCAAGCTTCAATTTGGAGATGACCCTTGAAAACTCTACTTGATCGGCATCTTGGCAATCTAACCTAGACTTCGGAGAGTTAAGATCTGTCTTGGAGATGGATCTGAAATCTTCATCAATAGATCTTTGCATCATCAATTTTTGAAATCTATTCTTCCGTGCTTCAGGCATCGGAGTATTCTTTGAATCAATGCGCTGCTCACACATTAATTCAAAGAGGGGCAAAATGTAACACCCCAAAATTGACATCTTGCAACCCTAACCAATTTTGTTGCATTTGTCATTCTTCTGAATCATCAAAGTCCTATTGTACTAGGCAATTCTGAGTTTTGACT
>MU227110.1:516197-558819 GCA_018584345.1 Thuja plicata
TGTATTCTAGAGTCTAAGGCATGGGCCTTAGTCGAGATAAGTTACTAAATTTTTCTTTCTAATAGATAAGAGAAATGTTTATGGACCAAAGTCTATCTAGTGGAACTTGGAACATAAGGGAAAGCAAGTTGCACTATTATAAGGCTTCTCTACCAAAAAGCAGCCCTGACTTGGCATCAAATGCTTTAAATATATCTTATGTAATGGTCAACAACTGGATTGGGCTACTCTTTGCATGAGGCACACTATGCCTCAATCGAATTGGAGGACTTATACTAAGCTTGTATGGTTTTTAACTTTCCTATCACCTATGTTGGGAAATAGAAACATTTCAAGGACTTTAAAATGGATTGATGGATCCCTTTTGTGCAAAACTAAAGCTGAAGACATATACAAAACTCTTTCTAACAACTTTATTATATTTGAGCATACTAATAGATCTTGGAATATTAATGTTGAGAATATAATATTACAAAAACACTTTCAGAAGCTAAAATTATAATATTATGGACTAACATTTTGGAAACTAAAAAGACTTGTTTTAGGTGGTTAATGATCCTCAAAAGGATGCCATATAAATGCATGGTTTTAATTCTTATTTGTGCTCTATATTCAGGAAAACTAATATCATTAGACCCATTTTTTTTATTGTCTCTTTTCTAAAGATACTTTCTATATGATTTGTAATGGATTCCATGTTTGGAGTAACGATTATAACAATATTTATATTGGGATTGTTTTGGCTAATTTGGAGGCATGAAAAATACGCATAGCTTATTTTGGCTTTCTTTTACTACTGAATATTTATGGCACATCTGGAAAGTAAGAAATAATGAGATCTTAATAGGGTAAGAAGAAAGCTTACTGATTCGTATAAGAGACACACACTTTGATATTGCCTCACAAGTCAGAGTAATGATAGAGATATCAAATGCCAAATTTCTCAGGTTGCTCAGAGATAGAATTGTGACATTGACTTGGCAAGAGATGAGATATGGACACGCATGGTCAATCAACATGTTCAATAGCAAAATGATTAGTAGATGGATTAGGTTTTGCAACGCTATCCAAATAATCAAAATGTTGTGACTCACCTATACATCTTTCTACATCTTAATGCAAGTGATCATCATATTGACTAATATTAGCTAAAGGGATACCTACCTCTGATGAAACCATGACGTATGTTCTCATTAGGTCCTCAGACGAAAAAGTTGTAGTATGCTCATCATATTGACTAATATCAATCAGGCCATCTTAGGGTATACGCCTCTAGTCATGTAATGTGCTCTTAACCAAAGGCTAAAAAATAAGACATACCTCAAATGGTGAGTATGCGGTGGCTTGTTGATCTTATACTTGAAGTCGCTGATATAATTTTTTTTAAAAAGGACTTTTCAATACGATGCTACCGCAAATGAAATAATTTGAACATCAAAAAATTTAGAAATTACAAGTTGTTATACCCTAAACGTGAAGGAAACTAGCTGAATTGCAAACCCTGGGGTAACACTAGTGCTAATGGGCAATGAACGAGCTATTGGATTCTTCAGTTGTGACTGTTGGATTCAATACAACAAGAGCCCTCTTCGCACAATGGTATAGTTTACTAATTAGGGCCCTCTTTCACTCGCATGCACAGCTCGATCACAAATGAGCCTTTCTTTTTCTTTTCTTTTTTGTTTATAATCAAGAGGTTGTCACAATTACGATGGTATTGTCACTATTACGACAACATCGGGGGCACTTGGAAAAAGAATACAAAAATCACACACAAATGGTAGTGCCGCCACAAATTGGCGTCAAAATTTGACCCCAAATGTTGTAGTGATTTATTAAATTTTATTAGGATTTAGGTGTCATCAACCTTTTAAATCCATAATTTATTGTTTTGCTAAATATATATTGTACTTTACCCATAAGAGGTTGAACTGTTCAACCAACGGTGGTGAAAAAGACCATGAAAAGGCAAAGTTACTTTTAGCATTTGTCAGTTACAAAAAAGATAAAATAGCTAAGTGTCCCCTCTTGGAATCCTCTATTTTGAGGTAATTGGGTACTTTTAATAACTTGTAAGAGCATCTATGATAGTTATGACAACTGTCATAAGATTCTATGACAACACTTATGACAGTTTATGATAGACTCCTTACACAGGTGTCCATGCATGAGAGATGTCTTATGACAGTTGTGAGAGGCTATTTTTGGGGATGGACGTGAGGTTTATCTAGGTGGTTTTGTTTCATGTTGTTTTATGATACCAAAATGGTATTCATCCTCACAAATTCCTATAAATTGGGGCCTTGAGCCAAAGTTATTTGAATTCAGTCTTGTTCAGTTTTCAGGGTAATGGAGTACTACCAAATTTTCTACATGGGTCTACAGAAAAGTGTATTGCTATTGTATTATTCATTGGATTTGTAATATACTTGCCTATCTTTCTAGAGTGGATTTTTTCCTAAAAGGGTTTCTCCACGTAAATCTAGTGATTTATGTGCAATGTTTTTTCTAGTTCTTCTTTTATGTTTGCAATCACTCTATTAAGGGTTAATCTTTGGTTTCAGATTTGCACGAATAATCAGTTTAAGTTGTTATTGAAATATTTCTTCACCTTGTTTTAAAACATTTTATATCAGAGATAAATATTCTATTGAGGGAGGGACACCTTTCTCCAATTAGTGAACTCCAATACAACCCTTTCTTCTAGACCCAAAATTAACCCAAAATTGTTAAACTTTTCAATTTTGAGTCACGATCCTTTCATTTTCTATTGGAATGCTCTACGACTGCGCAATTAGCTTCTTTAGACCCAGCCCATATTTGATCTTGATGTTACTTATATCTAACAAAAATGATAGATAACTCTATAAGAAGAAATCCTAAAAATATAAAATTTAATGAAATTGATTTACCAAAAAGAGTAAAAGCAATATAAAATGTAAAATTCTTCTTAAAACTGTAGAATTTTGGTTGCTTGTGTTGCCCCACTTTTGGTCTACATTTCTTTCAGACAAAAGTGGATGTTTAATGTGTAGTAGTGATATTGAAAGCTTCTTGCAAGTCCTGAGTCTAAGTCTAGCTATCCTCTTAGGATAGGAGACCTTTATCGGATTTCCCTAAATTACCTTCTCTTTTGTGAGCCAGAAGGATTTTGTCTCTGAGATCATGTTTCATTGGGTAGGTTAAGTTCCCAAATCCGGTAAAGGTCATGTTTCGAAGGATTCTAACATTGATTCTATATGCAATTGAAGTATTTTTCCTTAACATACCCTTTTGCAGCTTTGGCAAAAAATTGGTTATGAGCTTCTCCTTGGTAGAAAATCACCTGCAGAGTGTGTTTTCCGCAACAAACAGAATTTAAAGTACCAGAGGTCAGTGGAAGTTGAAAATGAGAGATTTGGGAATAAGAAAGCTTTGGGCATTCAGATCAAAACTATTTTAAGCAAAAGGAATGGTTGAAAGAGGAAGAATTCAAGATGCAAGCTTAATGGTGGAAAAGCGGGAAATGGCTTCTCCGCTACTCCAACAGGGGGGTTTCAACCTGCGGAGTACGTTTTCCGCCAAATCATTTTATGGAAGAGCTTTAAAGAAGAATCAACCTCATGAGTGATCCAGGGTATAAAGAAAGATGATGACATCAAGACATGCCATTTTAGTATCTCAATGAGCTAAAATTATCCTTCAGTGGATTTTTGAGGAGAGAACATTCCAAAGACATTTCTCCGCCGAAAGGGAAGCGAAAAAGTAATTTTCTGCTACCTCTAGAAAGTTACCGTTACGATTACTAAAGTGAAAAGATGTTTCTTAACAGAGGGGGGTAAAAGTAATTAATTCAAATAAAGATGTTTTACTCCATAACAGACTCTTTCATTAATGTCTTAGTCTTTTCATTCGTGTGGCGTGGGAAGTCGACCGTTAAACGGTAAGAATTCAAAAGTTATAAAATCAGTATTCCAAACATGAGCTACCATTTGTTTGATGAATTGTTTGAATTTGAAATTCTTAGCAATAGTTGTTCATTTCTCTTGCACTTATGAGAGATATAATTCATTCTCAAGTCATAATCAATTGAAGTATGGCCACTAGATTTATAGGATTCGATGGGATGAATGGCATCACATCTGATTGGCATAAGATTACAGACACCTCCTTGAAGTTCTTCGATATGCAGAACTTTTAGAGCAGACTGAAGGTAGACCAGATACACCCTATCATTGAGAAGTTAAAGGAGAGTGGGTTGGTAGAAGCTGTCGGTTTTCCTGTTGTCATTCAAGATCCTGAGCTTGTTTGAGAGTGCATATCCTGATATAATCCAGATACCAAGCAAATCCTCCTGCCCAACGACACGGTGCTTCTATCCATTGATTGATATTCTGTCCATAACTCCCTGCACATTCCAAAGTAGGCTGAATATTAAGAAATGACATATAGTCGGCCGGTTACCGAATATGGAGCAAAGAAGGCAGTGTGGAAGAAAGAAATAATGAAGTCATGGTTTCAAGAGTCGAGGAGCGCCAAAGGCAAGTTTCCCAAAACATTATATGAAATGAATCTGAAGTGAGAGATTGTAGACATCTTGGTGCTGCTCCATATGATCTGAGGTGAGAGTGACACACTGAACTTCGTTGAGCACCATTTCTTCTTAGTCTAGGTGATCTGTTCTCAACACCATTTCATCGATTGGGCTCTTATGGTAAGAGAAAATCTCTCCAGTTCCCTAAGTAGAGCTAAGCTTCAGAATGAGTTCTACATGTCTTTAGTCCTTATATATATATTGGCCACAATTCAAATTTGGCCAAGGATTCCTAGATTAGAAGAGTTCCCAGATGATGTTAAAAGCTATGAATTTTTCCCATGTCTACAATTACATAATAGTTATGTTGAATATCTCAGAGTTAATGATACATTCATGATGAGACTATGTAGGGAGCTACAAGGTTGCCCTGAAAGGAGACTTTCTCCTGAAGCCATGGCTTTTATCAGCAAGTTTGAGTTTTTTTTCATTAAATTTGTGGATTTCTCGTATATTTGTCTTGCAGGATTTGATGACTTCCCTTTGAAGTTGCCCATATATCCTGATGATATGATCATGCTGGTCGAGGTAATGAGGCAGGAACTCCAAGTGAACCTGATCTATGTTGATGCTAAGAAGAAGGGCTATGACTTCCTGATGACCATTGGAACTTACAGTTGCGCATCCCGGTCTGAGGCAAAGAATGTTCTGAAGACATTCTCAAAGAGGTTCCAGTTGGAGACATATGATGTCTTAAGGCCACAGTATGATCTTATAAATTATGCCTGAGATTCCTTGCAAATGAGTCATGCAATTCATCATGTTGATGATATTGAAGACTACTGGGCTAATTTCAAAGATGACTTAGAGAGTAGAGAGAGATTCTACGCCAGGTTAACCATTGAACAAATCAAAAGGTTCAAAGTTAAAATTGTAGTGGAGGGGCTGGAAGATGATGGTCAACACATGTATGATAATACATATTTGGAGAAAATAAAGCCACTCCCTATAAGCTCTGAGCCCATGCTAGGGAAAGCCATTAATGACTTGGAAACCTTAATGGGTGGGATTTACAAAAGAACATAGCAATGGGTCGAATGGACTACAGGCAGAAGGAAGAGGTTGGGAAGGAAGCCTCCTTCTCAGTGAACCCCGTCAAAAGACACTTCGAGCACTGCAGCAACTTCAGTAATGATCCCAACTGTGGCCAAAGGTTCATCTCAGCCAGCTGGTGGAGATGATTAGCCTCCTGAAAAAGAGATTCAACCAAAGAAGACTTGTGGAGAGGGCCCGCTTCCAGACATCGGGTCGATAGAAGAAGTAGTTTCTACAGACTTGACCAAGCCTACAAAAGAGCCCACTAAAGGTGCAGGACCTGAGCAATCAGCTAAAGCTAGTGTTGTAGATACACAAGTTGGCACTTCGACCCAAGATACTCCAAGATGAGGGTCCCCTGTTGTAGTAGAGGTGGGTGAGGATACCTCCAATACCTCAGCCAAAGAATTAGATGAGAGGGTTGAGAAGCAAAAAGAAGCTGCTCAAGTCATTAGATTAGTTTCCTTCTCTCCTACATCAGTAAATCCATTTGCTTCCAGGCCTAAAGCTACTCCTTCGGTCATCAAGAAGCTCTTCATAGAAGAGTTGGTTTCTGCTTCCAAAGTTACCAGTGCTGAATCCTGGATAGAACATACTCTAGAGCATAAAAGAAAGAGAGTAGAGGAAGGGAATTCCAACAAAGATACTCTCTCACGGGCCTTGCAACCCAGCACCACAGTGGGTAAAGAAAAGAAAGTAAAGACAATGTCTACACTGGGTCAAGATATTGAAATAGGGCATTTCACTATGGAGGTGGCCAAGCCTACAAACGAGGGAAGAATCAAAGATATGACTACCTCCAATTTTCAGTTGCAGTCGTTTGACATGGGGCTTGCTCGGCATGACACCAAGGTAGACTAGTGGAAGACCACCAATGTGGTAATAGAAGTAGAGCTTGAGGAGCTTAAAACTGCTAAAGTTCAACTTAAAACAGAAGTAGCTGAGCTAACTAATTTCATTAGACAACTCATCACTCTGATCGCAAGTGTTCCCGATACTCAGACCACTTTCGATCCCAGTGCTACGGAGAACCAAGCCATCCTAGCCAAGTTGCAAGAGGATAGACACTTCGGGCAGATCGGCAAGAGGTGGATTGAGAGGCTCGAATATGAGGGACTGGTAGTTGTTGAGCAACTGGGTAATGCTCTCCTAAGTCAAGAAATAGATAGGAATAATATTGACAAGAATCTGCAGACTCTCGCATCAGAGAGAGTGAGATGTCAAGAGTGCATAGTGATGTTGCACGTGGTGGTTAAAATGAAGACCAAGGAGGCACTAAAGGCCAAGATATTACAAAAAGGAGATGATCCTTTGATTGAATGACTTCAAAGCTTGTAATTTAAGATCGAGATGATCATCCAAGCTGAAACAAGGTTACAACAAACAGATGTCAAGATCAAGGAAGAGCAGAACAAAGATTTTAGACTCCTTCAAGGTCTGCACACAGAATTACAGACAATCGGTCAAGGCAATGAAATGATCAGATTGGTTAGTATGCATAAATCATTTTTTGATTATGTACATAAGTTGGCAGAACAATCTTCCACTCATTTGGACAAGGTGCTAGAACTTCAACAGTTGAGTGGATGCATCTATAAATCCATGGAAGAGCTGAAAGATCGGACAGATGCAATCAAGAGCCTGGCCAAAGAACATTCTAGATGGCTCATCAGATACACTAATGTCCATATCAATAGGCATGAAGAACTCATCCTGGTCATTACAACTGTCATTGCCTATAGGGCTAAATTAGACAAGGGAAAGTAACCGAAGCTTAGATAGATTCCCTCTTGTGCTAAATTTTGATAGTATTGTAACGGATAAACTTTTTTTTATCATTTCTGGTTAGGGAAGTTGAACCGTTTCAGTTATCCCTTTTTGTAATGGTCCAACTCTGGAACTCTATATGTATTATTTCCAAAATCAATACAAAGGTTGGCTAAATTTTGGTGTGAAAGATAGCATTTTACTGAGTCAAATTTGTATGTCTGAATGCCATTTCTTTAAATACTCCAATGCATTGCATTTATCTATCTATTAAATTTGAATGTTTCTTTGGAATTAGATTTACAGTTTGTGGTTGAACCAGAATTTTGTATTATGATTTGATACAGTTAATTAGGGGGAAATCTGGTGTTATTCTAAGTCTGGGAGATGTCCCTGTGAAATAGATTGATTCATTGTCATTTCATCATTAAATCTTTGAAGTCTTGCATTTGCATTTTCATTATCTATTATTGCATTACCAATTTTAAGGAGTCATATGATCGATGAAGTTTTGAAATTGGCTAAAGTTAGAATTAAATTTATCCTGCCTGAGCTATTTCATGTCTAGGTTTAGCTTGGTTTACCTCTTGTTTTCTCGGGTCAAGAACATACCCCTGTTAGAATAGGAAGGATCAATATTCATTGAAGATCATTTACTTAAGGGAGTTGTACCTTTAAATTTAGAGGGAAATTAGTTGTTCAATCACAAATTCCCAACTGTTGTATTCAATTGTTCTTAAATATTTGGGTATTCTAGAGTTAAAACAAAGAAGGATAATCTATTTACCAACAACTTGAAAGTAATTAAATTAAAAGTGATGTGATGAGTTAGAAATGACTGATTTAACTTGAACATGTTTTCAATTTTATTTTGAGATGTGTAAACCCTCTTTCATAATCTACTTCATGAGACTTCATTTCTATTATCCCAATCTAATATTGTAGAAATTAATTATTTCAGTTTCAAGTTCTAACTTCTTTTGATGCCATCTTAGAGTAAAATTTTCTTGTCATGATGCTTTTGGAGTCAGTAGATTGAGCTATTCTCTATTAGCTCATTGATGTTTTACAAGAGCTAATTATTCTTACCACATGCATTTTCTGCAACAAATGATAAATTTGTAGTACTTTCCAATTCCTTAAAAAGGCACATAAATTGAAATTGTTGTGTCACATAGGAAGTGCATTTCAAAATACTAGCTTTCCTCAACAATCTCTACAACTTTTAATCTAGAGGAAATTAAACTCAAAAGTTAAGACTATTACATTAACAAAACAGTCGTGAAAGTGAAGGCACGGCAAGGATGCCCCCATTCACTTCTCATTGGCCACAACTTTCCTTACAAGGGCTCTTACTATTCTTTGCGCAGTAGGGAACTTTGTACTATAAAAAGTTGGGCTAAGTTGTGCAGAAATAACACTACAACCTAATAACACAACGTAACATATAACACTCATCAATGCTACTCTCCTTGATGATTTCATTGTTGCTTTGGATGGATACATTTAGAACCTTATACAATTTATCATCTTCCTTATCTTTCTTATTAGATCGAGAAAATTTAGGATCACCTCTTCTCCCCAATTTTCCAAACACCCTTCTATTACTTTCAATGTTTACAACTAACTTAAATGTGTCCCTAAAAATTCTAGGCTCTTTATCCATAAGAAAGTAAGCCATATTTGTATCATAAACATTTAATTAAGTAACCATACATACCTTCTCATCCAACATCATGACTTGGAACAATTTGTGCATAGCTTTTTGAAACCTTATGTTGAATTCAATGACTTCTTCATTCTGATTTTTTCGTGATGTTATTAAACTCATCAACATAAAACCTTCATTAGTCTTGTCACCATATTGTTCCCTAAATCACTTTTCCAATTCATCCCATGAATATATACTATTATCAGACAAGCCTCTAAACCAATCTATAACATCCTCAACTAAAGATTGAACAAACAACTTCATTAATACATCTTCATGATTAACCTCATAGTCATTGAACATATCAGTAAAATTATTTAGATGTGTCTCACAATTAATAATATTATTACCAGAAAAGTTGGTCAATTTTTCCCTTATCTCATTTCAAACAGGGTTAGGGTAACCAAGAATACCAGTAAAGAATAGTTGTTTGTACCTTTCAATGTTAATTGGTTTCCTTTGGAATTGGCCAGTAGTAGCTTGGCCACTGGTACTAGCTCCCATATTTTGTCTAGTAACAAGATCTTTGGAATGACAAGGGGTGGGACATTATCTCTTGGGGAAATAGATGAGATAGTTGCAGTAGAAGCAGTACCAACAGAGATAGGTTTAGCATATTGTTTCAAGAAAGTAATCTCCCTCTTCATTTATACCTGTGGTTGCTTCCATCTTTGCCTTCTACAATTCTTTTGCAAGAATCTCAGTCTCTTTTATTCCTCTCTCCAACTCAATATCCAACTAAGACATACCACCACCAACATGACCCTTATTTACAGGCTCATTAATCATTATACCAACAACTTTATGCTTTCCTTTATTCCTATTACCCTCATTATTTTGAGGTGTTGGTTTATTCTAAGGGACAAAAATATTCTTAGGCTTTCCAGTATTGTAAATATGGAAAACAACAGGACCCTCAACAATTTTCTTAGGTTATGTTGACAAGACTTTGTGACAACCTTGCCAATAAGGAGAGAGTTGTCATTGGGTACCAGGGTACCAACCAACTTCGCCTGAAGAGGTTTACCAGAGAGCGGGCTCTCCTAGCCTCCAAGCACCTGGTAGTTGGGTCATGATGGTGCAAGATTAGCTTAGTTGGACAAATGATTGTTTTTTTCAGGGGATAGCTTGTTTTGACTAATCAATCTCCAGGAACTTGAGAATGTTGGGTTTCTTGCAAGCATTTTTACTCCCAACGAAAGAAAGTGCAAAAGATGGAACATGTTTGGTATAAATTTCTATCTATAGTCATGTTATGTATATTTCCATAAGCATCAACAAATCTCCAGACAAAAACTAAAAATAGATACTGAACATACATATGATCGTCAACCAAAGATATATCAATAGCAAGGTAAAGTATTTCATAATATTATTAAAGAACTGGAGAAGAGGATGCAAGAAAGCATACAACATGAAAGAGGTTCATTAAATCTAGGACCAGAGACAACATAGAACGTAGTGCCAAGTAGTGCCTCCCATTCCTTGATTAACTTCATAAATCCAACATCACTGGTGGTTACACTAGAGGCTCCAAGGGAGCATTAACCTACTTAGAACTTTGAACATAACAACTAAAATCTTAATTATTGCTTGTGGACAGCAAAATCATCAATTCACCAACCCTTGGAATGGTGTCAGACTTATTATTTATAGACACCTTATCTACATGGGAAGCTTAACCTATACAAGCTACGTACATTAAATTACAATATTTACAGTCGGTACTACCTACACTATCTTGATCATCCTACTATGTACAGTCATTTGAGAACACAAGAGGGGGAAGAAAAGAGGAGAGAAGTCCCATAAAAGCCATCATCAAAAAGAGTGCCTTTGTACTTGTAGGCATGATGGTGCATCTTGGATAACTTGGACCATACACCCTCATTAATGTGCCTTTGGTTCTTGGTCTTCGAGTGGTATTCTATACACCAGGTATTAAATACTGGAACAACGCCTTGGAAGACAGGAGACGTCTACAATAAAATTTCCTTCCAATAGTAACCTATCAGGCTACAAAGGAACTACCTCATGTCTGAAAACAAATCTTGGATAGTGATCGGTTAGCTCCAGAGGAATGGTTGACACTCATCATTGTAAAGAATACAAAACCGGGGAACCAGAATTTTGGGTTCTGGGAGATTGTGGTCAAATAATAATCATTGCCTAAAATTTCCATAGGAGGAGGAATTCCCAAAGTCTAGGAAATTCTATTGACCTTTCAATTTATCATATGCTCCCAAAATATGAAGTACACGTCCTTCAAATAGTCCCTATGATCGGCCAAACTCTCGAGGTGATCTTCAACATCCTTAGCCTCTCCTTCAATTCTGCAGCCACATTGGCGGTGTCATGAGACTTAAGCATCATTTAGGAGAGTTGCACCATTATTGTGTTGTTGAAATCTTTGGAGGGCCGGAATCGAGCCTCAACCACTTCATCAAATTTTCTGAGTATAGTTTTGATGAGAGTATAAGTCTCGGGGCTTAGTGGATCAGCAGAAGTAAGCTCTTTGATAAATGTACCATTATTGGTCCAACGGGGTCTGGACCACCAAAAGTTGTTCCTCCAAAACCCTTACTAGTTTCTTGCCCACTTTAACTTTGAATATAATTCTGGAGTATTAGATTTTGAGGAACCCATACGACTCATCCCCCAGGATGCTTTTCATCGTCAAACTATCTTCCTCGAGGTTCAGGATCTCCCCCAGGTCATCCCTCCATTCTTCATACTTTTCAATCTCTCCCTACAACTGAGGAATGGTGGTCTCTAATTGATTCATCATGTCCTATGCCTGGAAGAAATCAGGGAGAGATTCAAATAGGAAACTTCTTACTGCAACAATTTTTTGGGCCATCCACTCATCAACGACTAGCGCTTTCCTTTTTATTATTCTTAGTGCATTAACATCGCCCTGTGGAAGTGGCGTTCTAGACATCGAATGCCTGGGTGTTTCAGAGGTAAGGCGGCGTGCTAATTCTGTCAGAAGCCCAAGAGATTTGCATTCATGGATTTTAGCTCCTTTACCTTTTGAGACTGCTTTTCATACCGGGCGTGGATAGCCTGGCTTGCCTCATTCAGAAGATTCAATTCTCCTTGTTAGTTTCTTTTTCCTAGAGGCACCTCTATGATCACATATTCTTTGACAGTAACCTCTTATTCTACTTTTCCTTCTGGTGGGGCTGCCATCACTGCCACCACATTGCCATCTGGGTCCCTCCGAGTGTTATGAAGGGTGCGAGCCCTTTTGGGCTTCTTTGCTACCTATCCCTTGGCCAAAATTTCAGCTAGTGATAGTGGGGCCAGTAATGTCATTAAAGCTTTTCTTCTCCAAGATTCTATCAATGATCTGAAATTAGAGTTTACAAAAATAACTTGTAAATTAATTCCAATTACAGTTTATTCCTGATCCTGGCAGTATTGCATGACTATGTTTTTTAACCGTTGAAATTAAAAGAAAGTGTTACACTTTAAACACTTAAATCAATTGTGTTTAGCAACATAAAAGAAAGAACATAACTGAAAATGAAATGAGAGAATAGGAAAGAGATAGAAGAGACGCAAACAATTGATAGCGGAGTTCGTCCGGTTAGGACTACGTCTCCGAGTCCGCTTCTCAATTCGGAGACCGCTTTATTAATGTCGCCAGACAAAACACGCCTTCTTACAACATCCAAGCGTCAGCCTTTACAGTCTCTCTCTTTCGCACTTGAAGATAATAACTTCATGCTTACAATAATCTCTCACCTACAAGCTCTCTCAAGAATTACAAAACTTCTCCAAATTCTCCCAAGAGCAATTTTTTCCTTCCAAGCTAATTGTCCATCTCTTCTAAATTCCCCTCCTTTTATACATAAATTTTGCCTTATTTGGTCTAAAACCAAATAACCATTAAACTCCCAAATTACATAACAAATTAACCTATTTTGACTTTATAATTATGAGCCTCACAAATTAAACTAATCCCAAAATAATAATTTGTTTCTAACCAAATTTAATTTGGGATGTTCAATAAATTATGAAGTTTAAAATAAGGCCCTCGTCTTTTAAAAATCAAACAACCTTCTTTCGAATCCCGAAAATCAAGGCAGCTCTAAATGCATGGGGTTGGAGGACTTGGTTAAAACCGTGGGTCCCATGCTTTGACCTTCAGAAGACTTTAAATATAATAACTTGCAAATGTAGATCAACGTGATGCATATAGTGTAATGGGAGAGAGGGTAAATAGCAAACTTAGGTTCAAGGTATGAACCTCCTCAACAGTATTTTACCAAACCGACCATTCAAGAGAGGAGGTACCACGTCACTAGCTTGCCATGTCATTGCTGACGTCATCACTATTACATTTTGCCTCCAAAATTCAAATTGTCATAACTTCTTCATACGAGCTCTATTTTTGATGAAACGAATGTCGTTGCCATTGGAAAGCTCTCATCGGCCTCTTCATTTTGAAATCCATTGTTGACCACTTTTGAGATGGTCTGATTTCGCCCTTTATCTAGCCCTCTGGTTCACCTGTTTGACCAAACTTTGACCAAGCATAACGTTTGCATATGAACTCCTTTTTTGCCCGTTCAAGTTGCATTGGGTTCCATTCTCTGAGCTCTTTGTAGTGATGCTAAATTTGAGAGATTATGAGACTGTAAATTTTTGGCCTTCGTAGATCCACCTGGATCAACTAGCCATTGTGGCGGTCCTACTAACCTGCCCATTACCATCCTCGAGCTTTAAGTATCCCCAGGGTTCTGCTCAGGTTCTCCCTATGATGTGTTTCCATCTGTGTTTTTGGGATCTTCACCTGTACTCCCTTTTCCCTTTTCTGCACCATCTCCCAGGATATTCTCCATTGGCGGGCTAGATGGTGGGGGTTGTAGAGGCAACTCATTCGAATCTACCTATTGAAGCATATTGAGGACCTCGTCAGCCGGTAAATTATGTGGTGGTTATTGAAATTGGTCGCCAGTTGGGTTTTGGAGCACTACATCAGAGGGTACGGTTGTTCCTGGGGGTTCGATTTCCTCTTCTGTCAACATTTTCTCTTCGGTCCGTTCACTTTCTTGCTCCTTTTTTGTCGTCACTCCTTCTTCGGCCTCTCTTGGCTGAGATTCATCTTCTTTATCTTGGACCATCCTTTCTTTGGTATGTGTTGCTTCTTCTTGTACATGGAGCTCATCTTCTTGTCCCACTATCTCCTCCACTACCTTATCCACCATTCCCTGTAATCCTCCTAGATCACCGATCTAGAAGAAGTTGTCAATAATAATCTGTGATATCTCTGAGGGATTTTCCAGAAGATTTCCTTTATCGGAGGAGGAGGGGAGCACTTTGACCTCAGTTGTGCTTGTGGATTCAAGGCTCGGGCCTTTATTTTGCAGGGTCCTTTCTGCTTTTTTCTTTTTCCTCTTCTAGAGTGGTGCCCCGACAACCGTGGCCGCTGTCGCCTCTTCGGCCTCCTTGTTGCCTGTGATACTGAGTAATGTGGCTAGAGAGGGAGATTCTCTTGACGGGGGATAGGAACCCATTGGAGTGGCTCTAAGACTGAATGTCACCCTGGAGTTTGTTGCGTCCCACAATTTTCGGGACTTCTCCAACTTTTCATCTAGTTGCTCTATCAAGGGGGCCAAAATGGGGGCTGGGACCTGAGGGGGAGTACTAACTTTTTGTTTTCCTTGGGCTTTGGATTGTTCCACCACCTGGGAACCCAAGACTCCCAAAAAATAATTTTCCAATCAAACACTCTTCGGGCAAGCCTTCACAAAATATACGTGGCTACGTTGGATCACTCTTCTCGAGATGACCTCAATAGTCAAAACTGCCAGGGTGTCCCAATCTATCGGCGGGGGGTCCATCTTGTCCATACTTTTTTCTTTATACTCAGGGTCCTCAAGTAACCCGTTATTAGAAAAAGTCTATGGGAACATCCAGAGATTAAGATGCTCCATTATTCCTTTCGGCATCTTGGAGTACTGCTGATTCTGGACATCAAAATTATCTTGGCAATTTGCCCAAAAATCCTCCAAGTGTCTCTCGCGGGAATTGATTTCTCGAGGCATTACCTTTTCCAATCGCCCACACGAATTGTAATCCTTATAATTGAGTGAAAATTTGGCTATGTTCAGGCTGCTTAGCTTGTTCTGTGCTTCTCAGGCCATGATGAGAGAGCGGGTGTATTTCCTACACACAAATAGGAAAGAGGTGGAGGTGATCTTCTTAGTGGCCATCAGGGCATGCACCTCTAGAATCTGACTACAAAAATCTAGCAAAATGATTATGTCACCGCAATTCTTGGGCAACAAGAATGGACGACCAAAAAATATGGACACCTGAATGCAGGTGTGTTGTGCAAACTAGATGAAATAACATCACCATACATCAACTAAGGCCATGGCCTCTAGGCACATTCTGAATACCTTATCATTAGTGATCACCTTGATCCCATGGAAGATGAAGGTGTCGTTGACTCTACAAAAATTGGGGAAACTCTCATCCCACTGAATCTAGGGAAAATGATCCCATGGTGTGGCCAATGCAGTCCCGTTTTTGAGGACGCTAAATGTAGTTAATCCCTAGATCCCCGAATATTGCCGAGCTAATGACTAGAGGACATAGGAAGTCATGTAGAACTTGTGACCTCCCCCGACCCTGCTCATCTGGATGTCTACATGTTTGGCAATAATACCAACCCAGTCAAAATGTGCCTTATTGGTGGTCATACAATATAAAAAGTAGTACATCCAAGGGGCAAACACCCGAGCATGGGGTTCCCCAAAAATTCTAAACAAAAATATGATTTTGGCTTGGATGGGATCCTTGAAGTCGAGGTGAGGAATATCCATCCTCATCTTCTTGAAGTCTCGATGCGGGCTTTTTAGCCATTCTAAATTGAGGTGGCGTCGGGATAGATCAGCTGCGCCCTCAAACTGATCGAGTGAGGCGGCTTGGTGAAAACCATTGCATCCAAAAAGAACAAAATGTGCCACCCTTGGGCAGTGGCATCGTGGTCCAAAGAGATGATGGACACCAGGTAACTTAGGGGGTTGGGTGAGACCAACACAACAACTCCACTGGGTAGATTGTAACATTTAGCCAAGAGCACTATTAGCTCCAGTGCTTGCACTGAGTACGAAAATTCATCCACTTGAATGATTTTGTATGCTACTAAGTTAATTGAGATAGGGTCATTGGCTTGTCGTTGTTGGTGGATTGCTTGAATGAGGTTCTTTAGTTTGGCATAGGTGCTGACATCTGTATCTGTGACCTCTTTCAATATAGATTCAATTCAGGACCCCAGAATCATCCCATCTTTCTTATACTTCTAGGTCAATGAGAGATTTTCCAATATCTTCTTTGCCTTGGACTTTTTGGCAGTGCCTGTTGAAATGTTTGGAAGTTCGGGACTCCCAAGAGGTGTCGATGGTGAATCTATTTATTTCTTACTTTAAATTGTACCTACAAACTGGGCAACTGTTAGTACATAAATTTTATAAACACAGATTTTGAGCTTTGGTAATTTGGGCATGACGGCTTACTTACCTTCCTGAAAACAAAAATTGTTAGTTTTTAAAATTATTCAAGGATCATCTATGATGTAAGTATCCTTAAAATATATGAAACCCCCTTTTTTGCCTAAAAAGATTGGAAATGTTGACTTGATTGGAGAACTATGGTGGATGCGTCTAGAGTCGCCAAAACACCTAAAGTCTGATAAAAAGGATGACAATGTCAGCGAAAAGACAGGCGACCTTGATGTTGTACCTTGACATGCATATACACACTCGACTAAGTAATGACAATTAATCAACAGTTGTTCTAGCACGAGTGGCATGAATGCCACTTGGGACAAATTTTAAATGTTCGATCGTGAGAATTAATTTTTCCATTAAGACGAAAATGATAGAGGAGAGAGAAATTAACAACAAACCATCAACAAGTTGGCCTCTGCAATTGACCTAGTTCCTGGCCTCAACAAGAAGGTCACGTCAACCAAAAATGTTGACATGTTTTTTGGGCTAACATGGTCATCTGACCTTGTAAAGAATTTTGGGCAGTGGTATCCCTGGGAGTTACCTCCATGGGACCTGCACTAAGAGAAACCTGGGGAGACACATGGTATCCTTAGTACAGGAGGGAAAGAACTTAACCAGCTCAACAATGTACACCTAGCCTTGACTATTAACAACCCAGAGCACCTCAAATTTAAACAGGCCACAACTTTTTTACAAGACTCAAACAACAACTTACATAAATATACAACGCTCTACCAACCTATATTTACAAAACTTTATACAGACTATAGAGAAGGACAACAAGATGTTATCTATAGACTATGTACACCAAAGGAAAATAGAAGTCTCCCCTTCGAGCATGGAAGTTAGGAAGGAAAAAGGAGATGCACCAGGTACAGGAGGAACAACGTGCCAAACAGCAAGCACAACCTAGACGACGGGAGTACCCAACACGCAAAAATCCCAATTAGGCAGAACATAATCAAAAGCAGACAAAAGAAAAAGGAAACAAACAACAACAAAAAGCAAACAATCCAGGATGAACAAACAAACAAATAAAAGAGAAACATAAAGCAAGGGAACCCAAAGGCCTACCAGAAACTCAGAATGTTGAAAAGGGGAACTGAAAGCAGTCTCACTCTGTCACCAAAGCGCTCTGAAGAATCTTTGAACACACCTCCACACCTAGCTTGAACGCCTTATCTCAGAAAACACTTTGCTTCACTCTTCAGATAATTTGCCAAGAGGTAATTAGTTCGTGGTAAATGTAAAATGATAGGGTAAAAGGCCTTAAATAATGCCTGAAGGAGCACATTAATTACTAATGGTTATTTTGTGAAACAAGCTGGCCACCGAAGTCTGGACCTCGGGACACCTAGCGATCTTCCCCTCCGAAAAGGGGGGGTGATCGATAGGTCCTAAAGGTCTGAAAGTCTTTGGCTTTCGAGAGACAACACTCTGGGATCCAGATTCCAGAGAAGACCAGAAAGACAAATGAAAGATGAGGCAAGGGCAAGGGCCCGGAAAGGAAAAGAAACAAAATGAAACAAAGACAAAGGGGACTCGACATTTTGCTGACAAAATGTAGGGACAGGTATGCAGGGCATAATAGGTTCTTCATAATTGATGACTTTAAGGTCATCCAATTATTTCATAAGTCTAATTTTTTCAACCAAGGCACCTCTAGCTTCCTTTTCTCTCTCTTTGTTTTTTTTTCTATCTATTAAGGCAATCTGCTCATGAATTTGCCTCTTCAAGGAATCAAGATCTTCAAAAAAATTATCTAAAAAAGGAAAAGTACTTTCTAACTCTGAGGAGGTAGTTGTGTTCATTGTTTCTTCTTCATTATGAGCCAACATGCACCTAAAATGAGAAAAGCTATGCACAGGAGATGCATCATCAGATCTTCTATTCAAGACACCTTCTTGATCTTCTATTGTTATTGTTATAGGTAGTATGAGTTACTCTCTTTGTATGTTGTGGTTATCCCTCTTGATCAGCAAGAGAAGAAAACAAGTTTTCATACATTCCAAGCTCTACATGTTCAGGATCCTTAGGGAAATTTTCACTGTTCTCAGGAACAGTATTGAAAAAATTTCCTATAATTTCACTTCTACTTTTGGGTTTCTGTGTTGGGGGAGTACAACTTGTTCCTTGATTTCTCAATGGGCATCCACTCCTTGAAGTATTATGAAGCTCACCCTCTAGTTTTTCCTCGGGATGTTGCTTCATCCAAGATCTTGTGACTTTCTTGCTCATCTTGTATCCTTTGAAAATATAGAAAAACACTCTACTTAGCACTGTTGCAGAGATTCAAGTCACCACCCAATATAAATTGGGAAAGGTTTTTATGAAAAATTACAAGAAAAACTCTTACAATATCACAATCCTACAAAACAAACCCGACTCCTCACAAGATATCAACCTTGGATGACAGATATTTATATCTCAGACACAAAACAAAATCCTTCTACCCCAAAATATAAAAATGCAATATCAATTCTGTCCAATCCAATGGAAAAACTAACTAGACTAAAATTAACAAGGTAAGGAGCAAGCTAAACTACCAGCCTTATCAATTATGCAATTACTACACAACTCCCTAGTAGATTCACCATCTTTTTGGTTTCGAAAAAGGTTTTATGCTTCAATAGCTACCAATACACTCACTACAAATTTTAAAGAGTTGCCAACTTCATTTATCAAACCCCATGAATGATTGGACCAACTAACATGGATTAAAAACTCCCCCTACATGTTTGGCTCGGCTAGACCAAGGAGGGTAAACCTAAATTCAGTACAATACTACCCGCATTAAACACATTCCTAAATTTGATAAATAGATTATCTCATAAGAATCTCAACAATAACAATAAAATATTAAGTAAGAGCTAATTACTCATTGATTCTCGATTGTTATGGAGCATGATATACACATACCACAAATAAAACTAAAAAATAAATAGATTTTTAATCAAAAGATGGTATAACCAGACAACATAAACCAATAAGATAATAACTATATCATAATTAGATCAGTGTCTTATCATTAGACAATAATCTCAATTTACAACCCGTTATATAAATGACATAAAACTGCTAATGATCTAGGACTTATATTATTATTGCATTACAATCACATCTATTCATGTAATCCAAAATTAGACTTCTCATAATGATCCTTATGTCAACCTTATGAACTTATGAATTAATTTTCAGCATTTTAATTGATCTTTTATCAAATCTTAGAATTAAAACATACACATGAAAAATATGGAGTGAATTGAATAAAAACTTTGAATTATTGAATTCACAACTCATAAAACCAACATAGAGGAGAGCACCAAATCAAGATTATATTTTATTAACCTCAGAATCATTGTCTTTGTACATTTATTTGCTCACTAAAATAAGACTCAATGGGACTAAAACTCCAATACTAAAAATCTAATTGCTCTATAAAATGTTATACAAGACTCATGACATCTGTTAAACCTGATTGGGGTTGAACCAACTCTTATGAATTTAAAACAAAATCTCTCAGCACTTCCTAAGTGATCTTAGAAATCCTTTTATAGAACAAGGATTGCAACAAGCTACAGATCACTTAGGGCAAAACAAATAACTGCTCAACAAGAAGAAACCGGGAATAGCACCAAATCTAACAAACTGAAGAAAGATGAAAGAAACAAACTAGAAATGTAATATAACCATAGCATCTTTGTCCTATGAAACTGACAAAGTAACAAAAAAATACATTGAAACAACCATATCTGTACTCAAAATTTGCAGCGCGGGAAACTGTGCACTAACAAAATGACAACTGGCACTTTTGTTAGAAGATAAATCAGATACAATTTCTTTGAATCATGTAGGCTAACCACATCTTTTGAAGGAAAATTCAAGGTACTTATTGAAATAATTCTTCTCCCTATAAACATTCTCAAGTGCCATGTCAGTAACCATCCACAAAAAGACAAAATTGATAGAATTTGACTGTTCAAACAGATTTGCCTTTATGCAGTTCCATATCCCATCTAGAAAATTCCCTATCTGATGGCCAAACAAAAGTATTAACACTCTCTAAGTGCCCAACTACCTCAATCCAATGAGCATCAGTTATAACCCTCACATCTGCAATAAATTTTACAAGATCTATCTCAACTCTGAAAAGATTGTCTAAAACATCATTGAAATGGGGTGTGTCAATATCACTTGTTATATGTAACAATGTTTCAAAACTATCAACAATAAAATCAAATTCCTTCATCCATGTATGGACATCCTTCAAGTTTCCCTTCCTATCATAAATGTTGGGAACATAGTCGTTGTATGACTCGACAAATAACTGCAACTTGCGTTTGATTATCTGATCTTTGCCCTTGAAGAATGCAACCAACGTGTTTACTATGTTAACCATATCCTTTGTCTCTGCAATCTTATTAGGTAAGTTATGCCTATAGATTAAAATAGCTACAAGTTTCTCTAGTGTCAAATTTCTTCCCGATCATAAAGTTAAAAAGGGTTCAAAAGGGTCATTGCCTTTGCACACTTCCCTTCAACAACTTGTAAGGATATATGGGAACCATGGACAACATCCAATTTTTTCTTTAAAATATCTATCATATGGTGTAGAATTTCTAGCAATACTTTGACTCCCAAAGTATTCTTTTCTTCCTCTCATTTTTCTATTCTACCAGTATAATCATTTATCTTTTCATCATTTACAACATGAACATAAACAACATTAGAAACATATGGAAAAAATTCACCAACAGTTTCAATTGAAGCATCCACCATCTCACGAGTAGAAAGCACTAGCACATTAGCTAAGTTTTTAGTCAGCTCAACAATTTTATTTTCAAGCTTACTATTAAGCATAAGTTGTCATTTATACTCCTTTGAAATCTTGATCAGACTAGTATATGTCTCTGCAACTCTTCTCTCTAAATCTCTATCTTTGAATCGATTAAAAAATGATACATGAGTTAAAAGGTCACCAATCTCTCTATTTCTCACATTCTGAAAATTACAGATAAGCATGTCACCATGCCTTCTATCTTGTATATCAATAAGCCTCGACTTTTGTTTAGCAGATGCAAGTAACCAAATAGCCAATGTTTTACTTTTTGGATAAAAACTAGAGCCTCTGATAAATTCACCAACTTAACTTCATATTTGAAAATTGGATCATGCTGTCTCCTTATTTGATCAATAATAAAAGAGGATTGCATATCTCATCCAGGCATTAGAGGCATTCCACTTCTTTTCACAAGTTCCCTTGCCTATTCCACAGTAAGTGCATGATCATTAGGATCACATTCTTGTAGTGCCAACACTAACTTTTCTTTCTTTTCATCAATATCATCCTTTGGCCCCAAGTTCAATTTTAACTCATTTGCCTTTAATTTAAACAAAAATCTTTTGAACTCGTCAGTTTGGATGAAATCATCATGTTGCATAAACATATTGGAAAGTAATAATCTATCATCCATCTAAGAAATCAATGCTAAAATTGATTCTCTAGTCTCTTCACCCTTAGGTGGCTTTTGAGCATCTCTCAATGTTTGTCTCAACTCATGGAAATAAGGCCCCTTCTCAGTGATTATTATCTTGGAAACATCTTTTATTATCTTGGCAGCATGTTCAACCTTTTGTCTTTTAGTTGCTAGCCTTTGCGAAGACTTGGCCTCATCACCTTCCTCCACAATCTCAATAAACTCATTTCCTAGAGGCACATCTCCATGTGATGATTCTACATCTCCAGGATTAACCTTGGCCTCATCTCTAACGGGTACATCGGGTATCTTTTCCATAATTTCATCATATTTTTCAAGTAAATTCTTCAATTTATCACAATACCCAAGCTCATGGTAAAAACCAGGGAAAGAAGGATCGGTTTCCTTGAATTCCCTTTCAACTCTCTGGATATCATTCCACCTCCTCCTCTTCTCAATCAATTCATTAGTGATAATTGCATTTATTATGATATCCTCCTCAGGTAAAGGCTCGTGAAATAGAAAAGCAACACTTGCCATTTCCTTCAAAGTGTATCTCATGAATCCTTTAGGATCACACAATCTTGATTTGGCAGTATACAATCTATAATGTCTTAGAAAATTATTCATAGAATCCAAGGCCTATTTACCTATTGTAAAATCACGCACCACCCACAATCTAGGTAATAAGGTGCCTTTCTTCTTGTTGGGACCTAAATATTCCTTATCAACTAATGTCAACTGCCAAATGAATTCAATTATACCCACCCTGACAGGGACATATTTTGGCAAGATGTGGGGTGGCTGAGGACAACCAAAAAATCTAATAATAGTAAAATTTTCAAACAAAAATGCATCTCCCCAATTATGCCTAATGGGCCCCTGACTGTTAGCGTGCAAATGTTTGATCATTCTTCTAAGTTCAAGAGGAATCCTATCCTCTTTTGCAACTAACATATTTCTAAGAGGATTCACAATCCAATTTTCAAAATATAAGAAAGAAGAATAATAGGTAGTACTTTCCCATACCCTTGTCCAGAGTTGTACTTGCATATGCATGCCCATGTCTTCCTTCATTAGTACCAACTCCTTATCCATATAGTCAGCATTGTAAAACATGATGATATGTATCATAATTGAGTAATGGTTGAAATCAATTGTAGAAGGATTGCTGTATATAGAAACCAGATCATTTTGAATTCTATTGATAATGAAGCCCACATAATCATACTCTTTATTCACATGTGGGTGCTGAATGTCCATAGCTAACATCAACATATCTTTTGTCATTGTTTTTCCTTCATCCATTCCCAAAACCTTTCAAAAACTATACATAGTGTACTAGAAATAATTATGAAAGGTATCCAAATCATATGGTTCATTAACATTATCTGGAATTGGCACTATCTTCCTCCTATCTCTTGGCATAAACTTAGGAATTACATTATTTTTCAAGACACCTTTATGCAAGAAATATTCTCTTCTTTCTTCATCTAAGTCTATATCAACACTCATAGCTCCAGTGATACCAAATGCCTCCATAAAGCTAGCTCTGTCAATTCTGACCAAAGTAGATTTATCCCTTTTTATGGTACACTTGGTGAGTGGACAATAATTTTTTGTTGATGCTTTAACTAGGTCAACATCCACAAAAACATTAGGGACAATCAATTTTGCCATATTCAAAACCCAAGGGTTACACACAGGGACTCTTTTCACTCTGTTATTAATAAAGAATAAAAACAAACAAGAACTAGTGGAACTAGGAGTATCTAGGTTCTTACATTGCAAACATGTATCCCTCCATGCTTTCTCATTTGTTGATAATGCATTTGATGTCCCAGGCAACAATTGCACCCATTCCTCAAAAAAATTATCTTTCTTCTGCTTCCTCGCAACTGCTGACGTGGTAGAAGTACTTGGTTCTACCATCTCTGTAAAATAACAATTTCTATCACCAATCAGAAAATATTCAACACTACATGCACTTCTCTGAAACACAATGAATTATCAAACCAAATGCTACTTCGCTGTCACACAGAACCAAAGACTCAAGATTTGATATGCAAATAATGGCTTCGTATGCAACTTTACAATTTTTGTTTACAAATTATTTGTCCATCAACTCAACATTAATGTCATGCATGCAAAATAACTAAGGTTAGCCCTGGAAGAAAATGGTCAAATCATCAAGCTGGAGTTCATAACCCTTCAACGGTTTAAAACAATTTGAAAAAATGCTAGCATAACACCAAATTGTTTGGCATGTCACAAAACATTGGTCTAGACCCCACTTATCACCTTTCAACCTATGTCAACTATCAGCAAAGTCGATATGACAACTTAGCGCGGCTTCATATCACACAATAATTACTTTCATTATACCTCACGAACTTGTGCCAAGCCGTAACAGTCATTCCGCATGATTGCAACCTTCAAATGAAACTATATCATTAACCTATGATCTTGTGCTAGCGGTCATCTCAAAACATCTTCACATTATCGCATACAAGAAATGTTAAGGCACATAAAACTTGTGAACTCACGATAACCGTCCATCATTACACCCAAGACACATGGCAACATCTCACACCATTGCAGCAAACTGATACATCCTTTTAAAAACCTTTGCGATGTTGCGACGAGGCTTTTCTTTCTTTAGATCTCCATGGTACACGTGGCAAAATCTCGCCACACCGCATGTAAGATTCAAGTCTTTATAAAAATACTTGCAATCTTGCGGTGCCTGCATAGAACATTACTTAGTTTTAAAAACCTTAGGACATGTGTCACCCTTTCGCTTGTTTGCACTTCAAAGACTTAACCCTAAAAGATGCTTGCGAACCTGTGACAGACACAAATTTAACCACTAAATGACACTATCACATGATCACAATCGTCAACACTTAACCATTACTTATCACGCGATGTTGCGAAAGGCTATAACCTGACCTCCACACTAACCTCATCGCAAGGTCACAACATAAATGACTAACTTGACTTCAAACCTGCGACCGTGGGCACATGGCTTAACTTAACCGCCAACGCAACATCACAATTGTTTGATGTAACATGACAAAAACCCTGCGATAATGCAATACAAAGAACTTAACACTTTTGCAAGATCGCAACCCTTTAGACTTGACATTTTATAATATTGCAACCTTGCACCCGACTGTTTATAAGACATCGCTAGTTTGCATAAATAAAACCTTTGACCAAATAAGACTTGCAAACAAGCAATAAAACACAACAAGAACATTTGACTTTAGCTGACCGCTACGACATAATGCACAAAATAATAAGAAAAAACCATCTCAGACCTCAAGCATTTTTTGACTTCCAACTCGATTGCAAGCCTCAATCTCTCGACACATGATTTTTTTTTGCAAGGAAAAACATTCTAATACCAATCTTGAAGGAAAAATTCAAATACTTAGCCAAATTTTTACAGTTCTAACACGACCTTCAGTGCCCTTGGGAAAAGGGGTACCCTTTTCCCTATCTTAATCTGGTTTGTCCAATTGCACTTCAAGCAATCTCCAATTTGGCTATTACTGACTTGGGGCCTCACTTTTCTTCTTTCCCACCCTGCTTTTGGATTTTGTTGTAGTAGTTTGGGACATGGATCTTTTCTCTACAATACCCACAATTGCATTCAGACCAAGGCCCTCACAACCCCCCAATCCTCATCCGAACAAGACTCAGTATCTGAAATAGAAACATCTCCCGCTCTCTTTCCTCCTCAAAGGAACTTTCCAAAATTATGATTAGGGAGATTTGAATGTCTTTAAATAAAGGGTCTTTTGGTTCAAAGCTTTCCTTTACTCCAATAGCCACTCGAGTGCCCTACAAATCCATGATTTTAGTAAGAGTTTTCTGACATCCTTTCCACTTTGTGGTGCCCCCCCCACCCAATAGGATTTGCCATCTCCTCAAAAGACTCCATTTTCTCCATTCTAACATTTCATAGATCCCTTCTACTTTCGTTCAAGATGTTTGGCACATTCATAGGTTGGGTGTTACCTGAGCACTACACACCATGTTTATCCTTCACATGCTCTAGAACATCCTCCGTATTCTTTAGGTTTAAACTAACTGTTCCACAACCTCCATCCAAAACACTCTTCGTCTCCTCACTGAGGTTTGCTATGTCACCATTGATTTCACCCTTTTCATCAGGCATTACTGCCTTTTCTGACAACCTCTGCACACTCCCAAGTGGTTCCTAAGAGTGTACAAGATTCTCTACCCCCTGTATCATACTAAAAGCTCTGAAAGACTTCACTGTCAAACTGGTATCCTCTAGAAAGCCACCTCTTTTGCCATCAATATCATGATTGAAGTCCCCCAACCCTCCAAGTTCACCATGATTACAAAGAATTTGTTGATCTAAGGCTTCCAAAAAACCCTTATCTTCCAACTGAACTTCACATTCCTTTTCAATAATAAGGTTTGTTAACATGTTCATCTCTAGACCTTTCCCTTTTATTTTCTTTGAACATTCCCCTGTGGGGTGGCCACACCCCTTGCAATCTGAGCACGGTTCAACAATCTCTTCAACCTTTATTTGTTGTTTCCAAACACCTTCCCCAGATTTTTATTCTACCATCTTGGGTAGAGGATGACTTGCTTGCATAGGATGCATATACGAGCGTACATGCTAAATTTTTTGGTATCTAAAGCTTCATTTGCTTTAACAAAATTCCTCAATTTATTCCCTATGATCTTTAGGGCTTCCAAATCCTAGTATTAACGAGGTAGGTTGTAAAACCTTATCCACATCAACACCTCCTCCATTTTTGTCATTTTGGGGTTGAAATTTGGAACCTAGTCTTTTGTAAAGAACCCTTTCCCTTCCATCATAAACGAACCACTCCCCAAAATCCATTCTTTTTCCTTTGCACTAGATTAAATAACTAGATAAAAACAGTTTGGTAGAGTTTTAATAATGCTGGCTTCACCCTAGTGTTCATTGCACCAAGTCTGAACATTTTTGAAAGTCGGCCACGAGCCACTCCATTTAAGAAAAAAAACCCTTTCTTTCAATAGAGAAATAGATTCATTCCACTCCTCATTCTCAATCAAAAGAGAAGCCACTATCGTATGTTCAGTATTAGGGCTTACCTTTTCGGGTTGCACCTTCGAAACCTGCGCTTTCAGTCTCCAAAACTTCTTCTCAAGATTTTTAAAATCTAGACGTTCGTTTAACCTCAAGCTTGCAAAGCCCCACATGTTCATGTACTCTGGTCTTTGGTGAAAATCTGAGTCATTTCCATACTCTTGAGAGTTCCATCGTTTATTTCTCGGAACCTTCCATGCTTGCTGATTTGATTGGTCACATGAACCTATCTCATATGAAAATGAATAGAACACTTACCACTCATTGCATCTAAATGATGCTCACAGAAGTGAAATACGAAACTTCCCACGCCTCACGCCTCATGCCTACATATCTCCTACTTATGAAGGAATTTTTATCTTATTTTTACCCTTACGCCCAAAAAAAAATATAATGCTAAAAACTTAAATCAAATATGATAAAAGCCAAGTTACAGAGATGTATAGTTGAAAGTATAGGTTAAAGTGAGCAAAACCCTAAGCCCCACGGAGAAGAGGCCGACGAATGCGGTGAAAGGAAGAGGCGGACAGCGAAGCGAGGCGAGCAATTGATTGCATTGCAGGTAGCTTAACTTTTCCCACTGCTCTCTCTCAACCTTCAATTGACTGGTGTTTGATACATCGAATACCGAATTCTCAAAGTTATGGTGTTAAACTACTCGAGGGTCTTTCATCTTATGTACTAAACACCTACCCAAAGTTTAAGTCTGTTTTCCTCTCCATGTCGGTTATATTGGATGTATGATTACACCGTGTGAAAATTGAAGATACTGCACAGTTGAATTTCCATATAAATTGTTGGCCACTAAATTTTTTGCAACTTCCAAATATGCCTCCAAAGAATTAAAGCAGGCGTTTAGCTGTCTGTATATATGTTTATACCTGTGATAGATTAGGGCATATTCGCGTAGTTGTGCAAATTGTGTCTTCGCCGAGTGAAACATTCACATTATGTTTGGAGTTTTTCTTTGTCTGGCTTGGTACCCATCTTCTGGAAAGTTCACAATTATGCCAAGCACGGAGTGCACAAATTAATAAGATTGTTTGTCCTAGTTCTTGTACTCTTCTCTGTCTAAACCTTTCCCTACACATCGCTTCTGCACGTGCACAACACATCTATGCCCTCAGCTAGAGCATTGTTCCCCAAACCACCTCTTATCCGAACCGTTGATATAGAGTAGTGTCAACTACATGTCCCATCAAATCAGATTAGAGTATTTGGAGTGTTTGTTTCAAACACATGCTCCATTATATTATATTCCATTTTTCTTCAAATGAGTTGAAATGGCGGAGTGAGATGTAATCCTTGCGATGATCAAAGATGAAATTGCAAAGGTTCTTTAAGAATAATAGACATTTTTTACTAAGCTAGCTTGTTGATCTAAACATTCTTGTGTTTGAGGGTAAAGTCTATGCAAACATGCTAGATAATTGGGATAGGGGTACACATGAACAAGATCTTTAGAAACAGGGAGGCTTTGATGAATGGGGAACTTGAATATAAAAACATTTTGGAACTTAAACCCAAACAGACCTTTGTTTGATGTAGATGGAAAATATCATAGGTACACGACTAGGATCAGGCTCAGACTCAACAAGCTGATTTTTGTTTTGGACTCAGACTCGACAAATTGAGAAACAATGAAATGTAGAGATTCTTTAAGGTTTTAAAGTATTACTGTGCAACCTTCAATAAATCAAGTTGAAGACATAATAAACTTTCAATTAGAAGCTACTTTTATCATATATACAAGAATAAATCATCAAATGAGTACGAAAGTGAATTTGAGTTGAAGGAAGCATTTTAAGATATATAAATATTCTCAAATGTTTTAGGTGTACAAAAATCATGGATTATGATAGCAAGGCATAAAAACAAAAGTCACAATATGGAGTCATGAACGATGGTGGAGAGGAGCTTCCATCATTCAGTCCAACATCGATAGCTCTATGTGGAGTTCTGTGCTTGTATTTCGTACAAGCTTGCAAATGCTGCTACAACTGTAGAAGCAGTTCTTAGAATGGATATTGGCTTGGCAAACCAAAAGTATAAATATAAATCAATTGCTTGGGATTTAATTGGGAAAAAGTTGAAAGAACAAAAAAGTATCGCTTTTCCACTTGACATGGCCCAATTATTCCAACATTTTTTTGCTTTTTAAAGGTAGAACCTTTGACATCACACATCTTCATGGTGCATGACATTTTTAATAAATTTATTGCATCTAATCAAGCTCTCAAGAGCCTTCTAAAACCCAAACCGTTCAAAAAATGCCTAACTTCATACTTTTAGGTTTGAGTGTTCTCAAATTTATACCCTTTTTTTCTTGATTTTCATACCTAAATTGGCTGAGTCTCAGCAATACGACTCACCAGGTTTAGTGAGTTTGACAAGACTTGCCAGTTATGCGGGTCTTGAGTCTCTGAGCCCAGATTCACTCTATTGGACTTGGTACTCGTGCAGTCATGGCGAGTCTTTTAGTCATGAAAAATATTGTCCATGCTCTAATACCAATGTTATGCCAGAAAAGTAGACTGCAAAAGCAAATTCAAGATTGTATTGATGTAAATGGAGCTTGAATGTTGCCAGAAAAGTGGACTGCAAAAACAAATCCAAGATTGTATTGATGTAAATGAAGCTTGAATGTTATGCCAGAAAAGTGGACTGCAAAAACAAATTCAAGATTGTATTGATGTAAATGAAGCTTGAATGTTGCATTACAAAGTACATATTTATCTGCTTGAATGTTGCATAACGAAGTACATATTTATCTGCTTGAATGTTGCATCACAAAATACATATTTATCTATCTCAGATAGCTCTTTAGTTCATCTTCTAAGATGACTGTTCAACTTCATCTAGCTAGTCCCTTCAACTATCTATAGTTGAGTTGTGATAATAAAATACAATCATAACATTATTACTACAACTTAATGTTACAACTTCAACCTTTTATAATTTTTCCCTCAACCTGACTATGGAAGACAGTTAATTATAACTAACATTTATAATTTAAGTGTCTTAGGGTTGGTCGTTCTGTATGTAGAATGAAAGTGAGTTGAGTCTAGGCTTTAGCGTAGCTGAAAGTTGCTTGATGACCTAAGGCTAAGTCAAAGAGAAGTGATTCAGTAGGCAACACAAATTAAGTCTTAAGATTGCTTTAAGTGGAAAAAAAATCTCTGGTTAAAGCTAGGACTTACCAAAAGATTGTCTTAAACCGCTTAACACACAAATAATAGGAATAACTAAACATGTAAGGGTGGCGATGCAAAAAATATTTACACTTTGATCCCCAAGTTTATTGAAAGAAAACCAATAAATATCTCATCACTTTTAAACCATCATAAGCAATCATTAAGTAATACTAGTGAGCAACAGTATGCACATTCAACTTGAAAATTTAAGCTTTATATAATCAAATTTTAATTTGACCAGCACAATCCACATATATAGAATTTGTATCAAATTGACAAAATATGATACAGGATTACCATTCCTTTTCAAAAAATAACAAAACCTCAAAAGTAATTCAATTTACTGGCAATCTGAGAAATACGAAACTAAAATGCAGGCTTAAAATTCTTGAGAATCACTACAAGCTCCTCAACAACATCTCATGAGTTCTTCCAATTTTTTTTAAAACAAATTATGAACATAATATGCGAGTTAAAAACAAAATTCAAAATGGCAAGGCTGCAGCTAAACGAATTTTAAAACAGACCCAAGAAAGCTAAACAATATAAAAACTCTAAAGTGACTTTTGAGGGAAAACAATGAGCGCATGGCCCTTTAAAAATTGGCCTAACAGCTTCAGTGGCTGCTGCATTGGAATTGGCAGCTACACCACTTCCTATTCCTTTAAAAACTTTATTAATGCCAAAGACATACAACACACAGGTGCCCTAATTAATATTACCTTTGCCATTACTTCTCAAAGATGACAAAAATCTTGACTTTCAACTATCTAAATGGTACCCATTTCATTGCAAATCAAATGTTATCATTTTCCGAATTTACCTCACCACAGTATGTAAGACAACTTCATAACCTTGGTCATCAACTTACCACCAACAAATGCCACTAGGCATTACATAACTAAAGTATGAATATTAACCCTAGGTTCAAAACACCAGTAACCATTATGAAGCTCAAAATTATGATAAAATCGCAAATTGACCATCTAACATGCCAATGCAATGTGCCAACACAGTCTTATCACTTCAGACATCTTTTCTAAGGAGTTCAACATAATAATCCACCACAGTGCTAACATAATACCTCTTTTGAAATTAATATTATGCCAGTGATCACAATTGGAACTTAATGATGACAAGACTGTTATTTTAAATGCAGCGAAATGAAGCATTCATTGAGACCAAACAAAAACAACCATATTGTGATTGAAAGCTTAATCTCATATTTGATCCGTAATAATAATGTATTTTTTTATTCATATTTGATAAACGAGATGTACAGAAATATATTTACATCAGAAGCTTGGCTTGCAACTATACCCCAACAGTGACACTACCCAAATCACCACCCCCTTGCGGACCAAAACCAGACTGCGAACAGACATGTCAAAAAAGAACCACCAGCAATAAGCAGACAAAAGCCACCATGGGCAAGAACACTACCCAAAACCCTGCCTCCCATGCCAAACTTGGATGAAACACCAAAAACCAACCCCCGTAGGCAAATTACATCCATAAAAGACCCCTGCTATTACAAAGATCAAAATTGGGCTCAAGCCCAGGCCAGAGACGAGTACAAACTACCCAGACCCGTCGACATGCACCCCTACCTCAGCATGCTTTGAGGCCGTTGCCTTCCTTCCCCTCAGACCCCGTTTCTTCTTTTCTGTCGCTGCATTATCCGCCACCACCAGAGCCTGGCTTGTCGAGAACTCCCGTCGGCGGAGGAAAAGCTTCAGAGCCTCCTACCTGGACAGCGCCTCGATTCTGCGTTCATCCCTATCCATACCAGTGGGCCAGCGAATGAAAGGAATCAGTTCGTATTGCCGCACTTGGATTTTCCATGCCCTCGTGGACATCAAACGCCACACTCGGAATGGCCCATTTGAAAACAGTTTCCAACTTGAACAACCATTCCTCCTCCAAAATTGTCTGCATTACCCACCTGATCAACTCAGCACTCTCCGCCAATTCCAAACCCCAGGCCAGGACCATGGAAGCGATGTCCATGTTCGTCCGATACCTGTGTTTGGCCTGAATGAAAACATCTCCAAACAATTTCATCAAAGCATTTGCAAACTCCATTTCACCAAATTTGAAGATTCCTTCAAATGTCTAACCAGAACTGGCCCAAAGAAGGCCGCCTGCTGCTGTGTGGTGAGCAGAGTAAATGTCGCCTCCATCGCCACCGCACCACCCAGTAAATTACTCACACCATCGCAGGAAAACATATACCTGACAGGCATTTATCAACCCTCTCAGACCCAGTCCCATCAACACATTCCCTGCAACAATCATAAATGCTGCTATCAGCTTATACCAAGCGAGTGATGTCACGCGTCAGGTGGGAGATTACGAAAATCCTCCATTCGTACCTCCCCAATATCATTGAAAGATAATACCCACTTCGAAAGGATGTCAGCCACCCCATTCCCCGAATGCTGTACATGGCTGACCTAGAACCCCTCAAAAGTGGTCAATTCCTTTTGAATTGCAAAACTGTATTTCTGCCGATGCCAAGCGTGCATGTTCCCTGTGATGATAGCATTGATGGTAATTAGAGAATCACCTTCCAGGTGGATTCTCGAGACACCCAACCGTCTTCTAAGTCTTACAGCATGAAAAGCCGCAATCGCCTCTGCTTCATTATTGTCCCTTCTTCTATCCTCTTCGCTCCCATAGCAAGGATGTTGCTTGAACAATCCTGATCAACAAAACCAACACTAGAGGGCCCTGGATTGCCCTTGGAGGCACCATCAAAATTTATTTTTATCCATCCCTCTAATGGACTTAATGATGATTATATATTGCTCAAATCAAAATGACATAATTATGTTCACACAAATTGGTGTGCTGAAAAGAGAGCAAAGACATGAGCGTGTAATAAAGCAGCAACTTGAGAAGCCTACAGTCTTACTGCATTTTGTTTGATCATAAGATTGTTTTTTGTAACCCACTTCCCAAAATTTAGTTAGATTCTGGAACATTCTTGCTTGGCGAGAAGCTGACACTAGATGTTTCAAATGGAGTTGCCTGTATAATGATAATCATTACATAGAAAAATTTACAGAACAACTAAAATGTATGCAATATTGTCAGGAAAGTGATGCGTCCTACTTCATTTTAAATATTTGAAGGGAGGACATTCAATTAAGATAAAGATTATACTGTTAGATTTGCATTTTGCGGAGTGTATTCTGTGTTTTAATCCCTCAACATAGTTTTCTTATAGTTTGTTTTGATATTTTTATTCTTGACGTGAAATTGCTTGTATGGGATTTGGGTGGCCCATTTTCTGTTCCAATATGCAATTTTTGGTGAAGAATATCCACTAATTCTTAAGGATTGAAGCAATTCATCGAGGTTTTTTGATCTGCATTAGATTCTTTTAGCATCCTTAAATGTTGAAAAAGCACTCAATTCTTTGTTATTTGCAGCTATTTCATCTGTCTGTATGGCATTGAAAAGTGCGAGTAATAAAATAAATAAATTTTTACAAGGGAATGTGTTTTGCATTCTTTTTAATTTTTAAGGTTAAGTATAAAGTTGGCAATATGCATTATTGTAGATTAATTAGTGCTACAAAAGTTATATCTATATGGACTCAAAGGGATTTCTTTTGCAGTCATGAAGGTGAGGGCATCAGTGAAGAAGTTATGCGAGTTCTGCAGATCTGTGAGACGCCGTGGTAAGGTTTATATTTTGTGCTCTTCCAATCCTAAACACAAGCAGCGGCAAGGGATGTCAACTCTGGCATATGAAGGTCTACCACCTCCTCCGTAAGTACTGTATACTCTTACTGCAAGTAGGATACTCTAAGAATGCAATTTTTCTTTTACTGGTTTGTTCATATAGGATTCAACTAGTGCTCTCTCATATCTTTGTATAAATTTTTGAATTATTTTCTATAGTAATTGCACATGTTTTTCAGTTTTCAGAGTGATGAATTTATCCTCATTTTTCTTGAAATTTGTTGAAACATTTTATGCTGTAGATCAGGCACATGTACTGAAATCTAGTGTTGACTTTCTCATTATTTTTTTGATAAATGAGGGAAGTAGGACCTGTTAAATTTTGAACCAGAATAGCATAAAACAAAGAGCAGATATCTTAAAACAGAAGAACTCCAGAGATACCCTGGGAAAACCCTCGAACTCGAGGGCAAAACCCAGCCACACCAAAAGCAATGCTTTTATTAAATAATAATGAATGTCAGAATACAATACTCTCTGACCTCTGAGACTACACTCACTTGAGGAACAAATCACAATGTTCTCTCTCCAAAAATTATTGACTGATAAACAACAGTAATGTTTTACAATAAAAACATCTGCAAACACAATGAACGCCAAAGCACTTGTAGAAGAATCATGATAATCTGAACCAAATACACACAAAGACAAAACAAAGAACTCCTACGGCAATCATTCACCAAAACGACACCCTGCCAATAATGATCACAATAATCATTAATCACCAAAAGCTGTAGTTTCAACTCCTGCAACCAGCACTCAAAAAATAAACCAAAGAATACATATCGCACAGATACAAAAAGACCAACGCTACAAAGAGACTCTCCAGTTACAAAACGGTGACGATACATTGAGTTGTCTGACTCAAGAGCCACGTACACATGTGGCTCTTCAATTTCCAACAGTTACACAACATATGACTCTTTGATTTCCAAAAACCACGCAAGCTAAGTCTCTTCGATGATCAACAGCCACGAACGCACATGGCTCTTTGATAATCGATGTTACACATGAAAATATCCGATGACTTTCCGTGTCCATTCAAGTCTTCATTGAGAGGTATATGAAACAATATGACTGATCGATACCTTCAGCCAACGAGCATATGAAAGACAATTGTGAATAATAAAGAAAGATGACCAGCATAGAACAGACGTTTTCAAAAGAATATCACATACAGCATAAGGAGAAGAGAATCAGTAAGCTGCCTTATCACAGGAATAAAAGATTCCTCCCGATGCTACACATTAGCATACTTGTTACAGGTACAAAACATCAACAGGACCTTTACCCTTTAACTTCATAAAAGATAATTACTTTGTTTTTATACAAAAGCCTGATTTCAACAGGGCTTTGGAATACCAAATGACCTCCATCCTAAGTAGGAGAACCAACCTATCTTGAGAGGTAACTAAATTCCCGTAAGAAGACAAAATAAAGGGAAGTTATATCAAATAAAAAGCAAACTTATTCATCAATGATTACCACCCCAGGGCCCATTAGAGGATGTCCCTCTGCAGTGATGCTGCCAAGCATTCCATCTTCCCTTGCAGGAGGCATGAGGTGTGCCATCACTGCAATTCGATACAGGCAGTGGCTGTATTTTATTGGCAATGTGATCTTGAGCCATGAGTGGAGAAGAAGTGGTGAAAGGCTTCTTACAAGCTGAGAAATCAAAAGAAAAAAATGGCCTCCTTAACCTTCCCTCCACAATGATATTCTGAAGCTTTTCAACATGTTCTGCCAAATAAGTAAGCACTTTTCCGCCTTACAAAAAGATCCCATGGAAATAGTGCCTTGAAATTCTGTGAGACACACTGGTATATATACACCAGTCAAATACCATCTCACATTTTCAAAGAAGAGGAAATAGTGGGGCTCCATGAATATCCTAGGGTTCAAAAAGCTACTTTCCAAAAACTGCCAGTGAAAAGATTTTTATAAAATGAAAACTGCAGGTGAAAATAACTATCAATGGTCCAATAGTCCTTATAGGTTATTTCTTGTAAGACAATTCAAGCCTTGCAGTATCCCATGTGGGAGATGTTATATTGATCCCTATGGAAGCAATTGTCACTATGATGAAAAGGCGAGGAACCTCAAGTGAAATGAGCATCAGAAAACTATTTTATCTTGGGAAAGCTAAGAATATTTTAGATTGAGATCCCAAAGGGGATGCTAGCTCCCAAACTTATTTGAAGGCCATCCCAACTGTCCATGGCATTGTCTGTAGACTCTCGTGTGAATTAATGCCATTATTTGAACTCTCAAAGCCTGCCTCAGAATGCTATTTGATCATCCAATTTGGAAAATGCCTTTTGGAAATGGCATTGATAATAATCATAGAATTGCCCTTGATACAAATCTCATTTGCTTCACAGAGGGAAGCCACTTGGAGGGAACCTCAGCTTCATTTTTGCTTCCAACCAAAATTTTCTTAGAAGCTGCTTTAATCAAAGAACCTGAACAATCTCTAATGGCGCAACCTGCACTGGAGAGGCTTGGATTGCTATATAAAGATCCATCAAATTAACTTTGAGAAGGCTAGGTGGAGGGTATTATTTTACCTGATTTCTAGGAACTTTGATGACTGGCTTAACTTGTTGAGCACCATTAACGGTGGGAAGTTTTTAAAGCTGCCAAGATTTGAAATCATTCAAATACCATTTGGAGATATTCCTTCCTTTCAGATGTGTGCTAGTTCAGGATGTGTCTAAACAACCTTTGAGATAGCCAGTTCAACTTATTAATTTCATTAATATTTGTGACTCTTGATTTTGCATAAATTGTTTATCTTAAATGTAAATACTAAAAGCAAAACTTTGTGCTCATACAAGATGATCTGCTAGGAGGGCTATGTCTATCATCCTTTCTTTAAATTGTACGTTTGATATGGTAAAATGGGTGTTTATGTTCTGACCTGGTGCAAAATATGTTTTATAATCCTTGTTAATTATAGGAGAGATGTTGTTCCCATAAATAGTTTATGTGTGATTAACTTGTCTTGATTTTGAGCCTGTCTCTACATCTTTCCAATGAGTTTAGGGCATGAAATTAAGTTTAACGTTTGTTTGGTTATAGGAACTATATCATCTTGCTTTAGTGAAGATAAAACCACACACAGCATCAAAAACTTAGAATTTTATTTCCATCATCTGTCACAAAATAATGAGATCTAGTAAAGATATGTCGAGTTTTAGGACTTGTCTGGTGCAATTTTAATTTTTTCTATGATACTAGAACAAATATAAATCTTGTCTATATGGTTTGATGGGTTCATTGATTGGTCTTGATTAAAATTTACCTTTGCATTTCTTTTACTAGTTTAGAGGGTCTGGGGAGAATTTAGCCATTCAATTAGATTTAGAAATGGTACAATGTATATTATTATGAACTTTTAATTTCTGTTGTTATAATCTGCCTCAGAGAATGGTATCTATAAGGATGATCTGGTAATAATCAGTTATAGGTTTAAAAGTCAGTACTCGGGAAATTATTATTAAATTATTAATTTATTACGCTTTTTTAAAGCATCATGTATAGGTTTGCAATATCTAAGCCTATTTTGTTGTTCAATGACATTAGTTATAAATCGGCACAATATGGAGATATTCAAGTTAGTTATTTCCAATTCTCATGATTTCAATGATGTAACATATTGAATCAATATAGCATATACTTTTTGTTAAGTACATATAAGTTCTTGAGTTGTGCTTAATTTATCAAATTATCAATTATATAAAAACATATTTTATTTAAACAGTTGAGCATATTTATAAAAATTATGACTCGAAGATATGATCTTTTGGACTCAAATCATACTTGAACTCAGCAAGCCGTATTTTGCTTTGAACATGGATATGGTGTTGAAATGCAGAAATTGAAAATATCACTGAAAAAGAACAAATTTTAAAGGAAGCCTAAACATATCTAATCTCATATCAAAATAAATTCAAAGACAACATAAACTAACTAATTAGATCTATATATGCATATCATAGTAACAGAAAATGGGAAAAAGACATGTCTACTTGTGTTCTAAACTTCTAACATATACAACACCAAAACTGTGCCATCCCAATGTACTTTACCCAAGTAATTAAAAAATGGGTAAAATTTGGATCAACATAGGAAAAAATGCAGGTAAATGAAAAATTGCATTTTTTTTAATGAGGTAATTAAAACAATGCCAGGGTCTGGGGCCCTGACTTGATTGGCGAGAGCTTCCTGTGGCAGGCACAAGGTCATGAGGTCCAGTCTTCTCCTAGCCCACGTGGTACTAGAGGGCATGTCATGCCAACATCACTGGTCTGGATAAAAAGTTTACCTGGCGCACTGCAGTTCATAGAGGGGCTACCTGATTCCTGCAGTGTAAAAAAACAATGCCATTTTGTTGAAACAAGCAATGGGTTTTTGTCTATATACCCCTCTTCAACTCTCTCTCTCTCTACCATTTTTACACTTTCAAGCACCACGTAGACTTTATTTCAGCATCTTTTAATTTGCCACATTTTTCCTGTTTGAAATCCTTGTAATTGAATTCCATTTATACTTTGGTTTGTCATGCCATTGCTGTGTATGCATAATCATATAATGTGACTATGATTTAGAGAACTAAATAAGTAAAGAATGCTATGAACTTCATACTTGAACTCTAATACAAAAGGAAATTTGTTTTGATATCCTTAAAATTGTTTTTGTGTACATGTCACAAATTTATGATTCCACATACATATAAATAGCATTTTTTTTAAAAGATAAAAAAATAAAAAATCAAACTAAGGTTTAGGATAGCCACTGTTAACTTTAGTTCCAAGATTCTGGACCATATGCCTCTTTGCGTACATCAAAGAAGCAGCTGCAACCATTCTATTCATAGAAGATGCACCATCATCGTCTTGGACAGCTGTTTTTTTAGTTGCACGAGCTCAAACCTCTCACAATTGCTACAAGCTCCACTGCATGATCAACCTAATCTACCTATGCATAGTCATCCTTTGAAAAATGGGGTCATTCTCGATGATCCACTCAGATGCAAGATCATATTATTCTAATCCCACAGGGGCTAAACTTCATCTATAACTAAAACTCAAGGTTGCTAGGATGTTGGTACTGGTATGGGAGACTGGAATCAATACCACTACACCATTGAAGAAAAAGGAGATAGGTATTTGGAGATGGTATATATATAATTTACTAAAATTTGATCAAATTTAAAATATTAAAAGATAAATTGTAAAAGTCATAATTTTAATTTAAAAGTTAGATGATAAATCATAAAACTTATAAATTACTAGATTTAAGTGTATAAACTTTAAACTTAGTATAAGCTCATAAATTTAAGGTAAATGTTAAAATTGTAAAACTTAGAAATTATTGATTTTGAATGTTTAAAGTTCTAATATACGTTTTAGCTTTTAAAAGTTTGTTATAGGCAATTGTCAACACTCATAACTTCATTGGGACTACCTCAATCTTTTAGCAATTAACATTCTAACATTTTATCACAACTGCAGACATTTATCTTAACCTAAACGTTTACTACTGTTTTTGGCTACCTATTTGAAGATCTCAATCTTAGACATATCCTCATCTGTCAAGTGGGCTCCATTGCCTCTGTGGCACTGTAGAGGCCTTCCATAACCTCCTCATCAACCTTGAAGCTATCATGAAATTGGAATGCTGAATTATGCACAAGTATGAAATGGCATATGTAGTTGTCTTATATAGTTCTGGTCAATGTTTTCACATATGGGCACATATTTGGCTTCCACATTTTATCATATTGTCCAATATGCTGCTTTACTTGTTCCATGGCCACATGGATTTGCTGGATTTTCTCCATAGAAAACACAAAGGAGAGAAACCAATGGCTCTGACACTTTTAAAAAGTCAAAATCAATTATTTAGAAAAGTAATTTTCTAGTTTGTAAATGAGAAGCAAGCATTACAAAAGGAAAGGGAAAAAAACTTTAAAGACTTGCATTTATAATCTCCTTTGTAGGAGTGGAAAAAATGACCTTATCATAGAATCAATCCAATTGTTTTTGTTCATGAAGACTTGCCCCACTTCTCACTAACAAATATTTGCTTCAAAGTTCAAACAAACTTTTACTTGTAAGAAAGATGTAAACTAATGAATGAGGTTGCAAGTTTAGTGACACTATGTTGGACCAGCTTCTTGTTATCTATGAAGTCTCTCATTAAAGAGTACCCAAGCACGATTTCAACTATATTTGCAAATGTTTTTGGCTTTGCTCCACAATTGGCCCTATTCATTATTTTTTGCCAATTACCTCCAAAATTAGATCAATGCAATCTGCTGAGCAAGGAGTCCAAAGAATGTTTAGAAGGGGTTTTTAACGCCTTATTAGCAATGGCAATTGTGTCATCATTGCTATCCATTCATAATTTGCTACATCATTATTGACTATTTTTGCTATCTTTTCACCTGCACTTCCACCAAAACTTCTTAAAAAATCCCACAAAAAATCCACATTTGTTATTCCCCAAAGCATCAATTGACTTGAAGAAGATTGTGCCACTCAAAGGAAAAACTAAAAAGATCATTTTTTTCATTAGTTCATCGAATATGATAGCAGTCTTTCTTCATCCAGATAGCCTGCTGCTCCTCAAAAGGTTTTTGAATCCCTAACCAGCAATGTCAATTGCATCAACTGTTGCTTGTTGACAAGGGGATCTAAAACTCATAAACCTACGGCAAAACTGTAGAAATATTAATAAAATAAAAAAGATATTACAACTTATACTTTCCAATGATGGTTGGAAGCCAGGAATACTATGTGGTGCAACCGTGCAACCCATATCTCTAAATTGCAAGATCTAGGCCCAAGGCTAGTAGTATCTGATTTACTTCCAGGCATTATAGAAGTGGAAGATGCAACTATTTGTGGGTTTTGTCTTGATATTTGTTCCTTTTTTTCTATGAAAGTCTCCAAATGTGTGTCACCTCAGCTGAATATTTGGGCATAATGAAACATCATGTCTAGGTTTGCTGTCAAGATGGTATTTAAGGTGATTAATGCCTACCTCCCGAATCTCCACACCACAATATTTGTAGAACACTTTGCCCCTTTTTGTGCCCAGTCTATCATGCTTCCAAGCAGGGTCTTTCCTTTATGGCTCGAAAATAGTAAAATATAAAAGCCCCACATCATAGAGAGAATAAAATTTGTAAGGGTTAATAACTTAATTAGAAAAACTGAGCCTAAATAAGGATTTGACGATGAGGATCTTGGCAATACCCGTGCAGTGATAAGAGCCATGGAAATTTATGCATTGAATAGCAAGGAGCTCAGTTTAGGGCCGTGACTCGAGAATCAATTGTTTCTCATCCCCAATCCATTGTTGCTTCTAAGACTGGACTCCTTCCTGTCTTCCAAATTTTCCTAACCTACTTAGGTTCTTTATTCATCTCGTGGGGCACAAAAACTGTTGGAGCAGTGATGCCTCTGTGAAATGATTTCATCACATGAGCGCTCTCTTCAAATATGAGTTTCAGACAAGGTCCAACCACTTTACCAGGGGTGTGTAAAGGTGTGCATTAACTCTCCTAATGCTGCCATTCCAGTTCTTTGTGCCAATGTTGTATTTTTTGTTTCTGACTTCAATTTCAATTAGATGCTTGGTTTGTGCAAATATTATTGCAAAATGCTTAAAGAATTTTTCTTGTAAAATTGGCCTCTGGCATTGTGTGCAATTAACTCTAAAGGGCTATTGGATTTCAGTACGCTCTCAGCTAACTGTCTGTGACTGTAGCCAATTTGGCTTTGGCTGCCCTCAAGTGATTCCCCATCAATTTCATGTTGCAAATCAATATCATTGTTGACACTCAAGAAATCCATCTTGACTATGGAAATGAATACAACAAACAAAATTAATTTAAATTAAAATAAGGCAGGTTTGCAAGTTTGAACAAGTTTAAAAAAAGGCTATGAAAGTTCAAAGGCTTGAAAAAATAAAAATGAAAGAAAAACCATGAAAGTCAAGAGTTTGTTACATACCTTCTTCCTTCTTCTATTCCTCTTTGTTTTGATTGACCTCTCTTCAATTTCACAACTTTCTTGTTTGATAGCAAAAAGGCTAAAAATGATAAAATGCAAATAGAAACAATGAAATCACAGTGGGCAGGGCAAGTAGAGATATATAAGATTTTTTTTTTGCTTGGATGCCTTGTGTTAAATCATAGTCACAAGCCTCGGACTCGCCTCGGACTCGGCAAGGCCGGATTGGCCTCGGACTCGGCCTCGGCGGCCGGACTCGGCAAGGACTCGGCAAATCGAAAAACCCAAGAAATTCAAAGATTTTTAAGGATTTAAAGCATTTTTCATTCATCATTTAGTCAATTAACATCAAATACACAATAATTGAGATAAATAGAAGCTACTTTGCACACATATACAAGTTTTCAACTTTACATAGATCGCGAAAGTATAAAGTTA
>MU227110.1:562245-576259 GCA_018584345.1 Thuja plicata
CTAAAACCCCAATACTCCTCTCTCAAGCCTTTTTTCTCTCCTCTCCTTGTTTGCATGTGATAGAATGACCTTTTTAGGTCAAAAACATAACATATAAACCTTAAGTGAAAAGAGAAAAACATTAAAAGTTATTTTTTTTTTGCCTTTTTAATACTGCTGCCGCGGCAGAGTCCAAGGCTCGGGACTCGCCGAGTCCAGAGAGTCCAAGGACTCTGCGAGTCCGGATGGACTCGCCTGGACTCGGCAGAGTCCGAGTCCAGAGCCACCTGCGCTCGGCAGGCCTGACTCGGCTCGGGACTCGCCGAGTCCTGCCCGGACTCTGCGAGTCCTGTAACACTGTGTTAAATACCTTGCTTGGTTCCATTTTTCCTTTATTTCTTCAGTTTTTCATTTGCTTCTTTCTTAGTTTCCAGTTCTTTCCTCAATGACTCATTCATCTCCCTAAGTCTTTCATTCTCAGCTAATACTTGAAGATTCTCTGTGGCAGTATCCTGCATTTGATTCTGATATAGGGTAAATTCCTATCTTAGTTTGACAAGTTCTTCACCTTTTGCTTTTAGGGCATCATCAACAATTTTCTTGGCAGCTTCTGCACTCCTTTTTCCTTCCAGATCTTCACACATCCTGACAGACTAACTTTCAAGTTCTCTTTTCAGATTAGCCATATTTTTTTTAAGCTTCTTGTTCTTTTCCAACAGATTCGCTACCACTTCTTCAGATTCTTCAGATGTGCTCCCTTCAGACAGTTGTTCTATGTAGTCATGACTTTCACTTAACAGATTCGCTACCACTTCTTCAGATTCTTCAGATGTGCTCCCTTCAGACAGTTGTTCTATGTAGTCATGACTTTCACTTAGTTGATCAACAAGTTCTCTCCTCTTTGCAAGAGAGTGTCTCAGCTTTTCCTTTAGCTCCGTGATCATCTTGTTTGCATTCTCAAGTTGCATCTCATACCTATACTCCTCCATGATAGTGGATCTTTTCCCAAGCTGTTAGACTTATCACCAAAAGGACCTATGCTTTGATACCAATTGTAGAAATAATAGGTATTGAGAGGGGGGGTGAATCAATACAAACTAATAATGAACTAATTCAACTACTGGTCTGAATAACTGCTGAAATACTTTCCAAACTATAAAGCAAATAACTAATGCATTTATATGAAAGAAAGTAATATCAAGCATCCACAAACTCATCACACATAACACTGATATTTTTACGTGGAAACCCTTGTATGAGGGAAAAAACTACGGTGGGGATGACACTCGCAAGCCCAAAACTATAGTATATGAGTTTGACCTGTTAGGAGCTACAAATACCCATTTTGAGGGTTCACCCGGTTTAGAGTGACTAGTACACTGTTAGGAGTACAATAAGATCAGCTATGATCTACCTCGCTAGAGGATTTTAAACCTCAATAAAGAAGTTACCTGTTAAAGGATTTACAAAAAGAACTTGTTAGAGTTCACCCGGTTAAGGGATTTTGCTTGCTGCAACTATTAGGAAACAACAAGATTAGTGATCTAGATGTATCGCTGATTGCTTGACAGATCCTATAAGTTCTCTATACTCTGTAACTGCTCTCTACTCTCTCCTCTCTGATCACAACCTCAACTTGAAATCTCAAAATCCTAATCACCCAAAACAACTTCTTAACAACAACTCTCTTCTTTTTCAATATGAGCAGTTCCCATATATAAACAACTTGCACCGCCATAAAAATGATCTTCAAATTGATTTCCTGAGATAGCACCATGTGTCAAATTGATAATCTCGATTTATCATGACCGCGTTAGGTTAAGATAAGATCTGCAAGTTTATATCTGTGTTGATTTGCACCACATTCTCTATTCTCACCTCCATGACAATGTGCTCCAACATTCCAACCAATGTATTTGCATTTTTCACCTTATTGGAGGCATCAAGAACACCACATTGTCCTTGCAAGCAACAAAAAAATTAATAATGGTGCGGTTTTTGCCATTTGTCCACCCATCGGAAAGGATGGTGCAACCATATTTTCTCCATTATTTTCTTTGGTCATCCACCACTTCTTGTGCCCTATCAATCTCATTTATGAGCAACGTACAAGAACAAAGTGAAATTAGGTCTTAGTACACAATTTTGATTTAATAAACAAGAAAAACAATTAAATTTAAAAATGAAATCTAGTGACTATTTACTAACCTCCCACCCAAATCCTTGTGAGAAGGGGCCTTGTACCCTTTTCCTCAAACTATCATTGCGGTTATCAAATTTAGCCAATAAGGACTCTTTGCCACACTCAATGGGATGTTGTTAAAGTACCAAAAATCAGCACATGCAATGTCTGTTTTCTGATGTGCCTCCTTATTCCATCTAGTGGCCTCTAATGATGGTTGTGCTCTAGGTGTGTTCCTGGGCACAAAATAACTACCTAGGTTGTGTCCCTGATGGTGATGTAGCAACGGGCATTCTATTAGAGGAAGCAAAAGTGGTGGCCAAGGGGGTGCTGAGTTTGCGGATACGTGGGCCATGACAACAGCCCACTCTTCTCTCAAGTGCTGCTTCTTCTTCAATGTCAATTGAAGCACCTTGAGATTCAGCTATGGCTTCTCTCATAGCTAATTTTGCTCTCTTTGCAATTTTCTCTTCCCTAGCTGAAAGTATGGCATTAATGCCTCTTTTTATCTCTTCTGTGGTTTTATCACATTTTCTACAATCATGCTTGTCAATGCTTGTAAGGTGGTATTTGAGGCGGTTTATGCCTCCATGAATTACTTTCTCACATTTAATGCAAATCACTGTCCCAGGGTCCGGTCCTTCATAGGCATACCTCCAAGTCCTATCTCTCGCACCTTTAGGATGGGTGCCTATATATCCAGATGGGCATGGTTCTAGTGGCCAATCATTCCCTAAACCTGCGATGCTGAATTAATGGTTAACTGTTAACCTACACATACAAAGTGAAAAGACAAAATTAATATTTTAGTTAAACAATTAAGCAAACTATCTAAATTAGTTTCAATAGTTTTAGACATCATTCAAAGTTTAAAAAATTAAAAAAACTACTAGGGTTTGATTTTTTTTTTTAAAACTAGAGATTCTTCAAACAAATAGTGAAAGATTCAACAAAACTTGTCAAAAATAGTGTTAAATCTTGTTTCAATGACTCAAAATCATTTTTAACTACTTGGGAATGATTTTCTATTCATCTAGATGCAACAAAATATAAATAAAATGTTTTAAAAAACATAGAAAGAAAATCAGAAAACCTACCTGGGAATCTGATTTTTCTTCAAAAACCACCTCAAACCCGCTTCAAATCGATTGAAATCAGTCAGCAAGAGCTTGGAAGACTATTTTCCCCCTCTCAACCAAATAGAAGCACACAAATGACATATAAAATGAGCTGGGCCATTTTTTTACTTTAAACGCTGATATACAGTAACGGGCTAGTTTTTGAAACGCTGATATATAGTGACGGACTTGCTGAGTTTTTTTGAATATGATAAAATTGCTGACTACATCAACTATTTGGAAAAGAAGTTGTCTTCTAGAGGACGAAAACAAAATTGTGACTATGTATACTAGCAAGTCACTGGGAATCAGGGTGAGAGGACGTCCCTGGACAAGTTGAGGACACTGGAATAGATGTGTTGGAGGTGGACATCTACTGATGGAGACGTTGCACCTCCATTCTGATCTTGTAAGTCTTGTTTTCGCACGATGTCTCGCTCACGTGACCCCTTCACCATTGGTACTGACTCCATCAAGTCCTGATTGGTCCTCTCCAATTCATGGGTCATAGCTTTCTGGCGCTCCTTTTGCTTTGCTAATGTGACATCCTTCGCTGCCAATGTTGGCTTCTGCTTCTCCAATGATTCTCCTATTTTGACGGCTGGGCCTCCCTCTTTGCCAAGGTGGGGCCTCTAAAGCCATACAGTGATCCCTCTTAGAAGTGCTAAGCCGTATCTCTTGTGCTAGCTACTCCTGGGATTCAACATCCTTCATTTGCAACCTGTGACCATGGGAATACTCACTGGATTGCAGTATTCTATTTTGAATTTCTTCAACATCTCCTTTGTGTACTTGGCTTGTGAAATGAATATGTCTTTATTTGTTTGAGAAATTTGCAAGTCTAGGAAGAAAGACAACTCACCAAGCATTGACATTTCAACTCCATTTGCATATTGGGGGCAATTTTTTTTGAACATCTTGTCTTTACTACCACCAAATATAATGCCATCTACATAAACTACAATAATCAACAAGTTAGCTCGTTCATTTTTGATATAGAGATTTCTATATGAAACTCCTCTTTTGAAACCGTGCTCTTGATTATACATGTGTAGTCTTGAATAGCATGCCCTCGGGGCTTGTTTCAATCCATAGAGTGCCTTCTTCAATTTGCACACATAGTCCTCATCCTTTGATAGAAGAAATCCCTCTAGTTGTTAAATGTATACTTCTTCCAAGTTTCAATGTAGGAAAGATGATTTTACATCCATCTGATAGACTTTGAAGTTCTTAGAAAATAGTAAAATATAAAAGCCCACATCATAGAGAGAATAAAAATTGTAAGGGTTAATAACTTTATTAGAAAAAGTGAGCCTAAATAAGGATTTGATGATGAGGAGCTTGGCAATACCCGTGCAGTGATAAGAGCCATGGAAATTTATGCATTGAATAGCAAGGAGCTCAGTTTAGGGCCGTGACTCGAGAATCAGTTGTTTCTCATCCCCAATCCATTGTTGCTTCTAAGACTGGACTCCTTCCTCTGCCTTCCAAATTTTCCTAACCTACTTAGGTTCTTTATTCATCTCGTGGGGCACAAAAACTGTTGGAGCAGTGATGCCTCTGTGAAATGATTTCATCACATGAGCGCTCTCTTCAAATTTAAGTTTCAGACAAGGTCCAACCACTTTACCAGGGGTGTGTAAAGGTGTGCATTAACTCTTCTAATGCTGCCATTCCAGTTCTTTTTGCCAATGTTGTATTTTTTCGTTTCTGACTTCAATTTCAATTAGATGCTTGGTATGTGCAAATATTATTGCAAAATGCTTAAAGGATTTTTCTTGCAAAATTGGCCTCTGGCATTGTGTGCAGTTAACTCTAAAGGGCAATTGGATTTCAGTGCACTCTCAGCTGAACTGTTTGTGACTGTAGCCAATTTGGCTTTGGCTGCCCTCAAGTGATTCCCCATCAATTTCATGTTGCAAATCAATATCATCGCTGGCACTCAATAAATCCATCTTGACTATGGAAATGAATACAACAAACAAAATAAATTTAAATTTGAAAAAGGGTTTGCAAGTTTGAACAAGTTTAAAAAAAGGCTATGAAAGTTCAAAGGCTTGAAAAAATAAAAATGAAAGAAAAACCATGAAAGTCAAGAATTTGTTACATACCTTCTTCCTTCTTCCTCTATTCCTCTTTGTTTTGATTGACCTCTCTTCAATTTCAGAACTTTCTTGTTTGCTAGCAAAAAGGCTAAAAATGATAAAATGCAAATAGAAACAATGAAATCACAGTGGGCAGGGCAAGTATAGATATATAAGAAATTTTTTTTGCTCGGATGCCTTGTGTGAAATACCAACTTTCGCGGGGGATGTTAGGACGTCCCTGGGATGTCGGGAAGGCCTGGCATCCCCTTGACATTCCCAATTGGGAGAAAGGGAAATGCCCTTGTAGAGGGGGCATCCCCCAAAAATGGAGGGGACATACACCTGGGAAACTCTGGTAAAATGGTCAGCAGGGTGTCCTTTGAAATCTGCTTTTCATCGGTGCTTGGACAGTGAATACTTTTATTTGATTTCTCAGTCACTTCACAACATAGGAGCCTAGTTTCTTGGTTATATTGATAGAAATTCAACTGTTTTTGGTTTCTGCAGGCTGTTGGAAGGTAGCATTAAGGAAGAAGGCGTTGGTGCTGAAAATGGTGGTATAGGTCTAGCTTCAATTCTTTCAAATTCATGAATGATGTCCACTTGGCTTTCTAATTTGGGCATAGCTGATGTAATCGAGGATCGTATCAAGGGAATGACAGATTAAGTGATCAAATATGTTCCCAAGTTGTTTACATTGCTGAAACCATATCATGCAATCATGGATATTATACACCACGTTTGTTTGTGTTGTAATAATGCATAAATAAGAAATGCTGTTCTAGACATTTACCATCTCTTTCTGTATCCCCTCGCTGATGCATATTTTTAGTTTAGTGTACATGAAAATGCACAGGATGAGGCTCCTTATGATCTGAACATGCCTATCTATAAGAGCATAATATGAAGACTTAGGAAGTTGGTGTAGTTGCAAATCCCCATCTTTTTCTGATGATTCCTTGGGGCCTATTTACACAAAATGTTTGTCAAGTTGTCAAGTTGTGAAGCTTTATCTTGTTTTGGATTATAAAAATTAAATTCTTTACCATTGTGCATTAAAATATAGTTTTGTGCACATTATACAAATCATGTGATCTAGTTTTTAAACTCTAAAATTCTAATACTAGTGGATTTGTCGGAAAAAAGTTATTTCACCTAGTTTTAATCACTTTCACATTGGCACCCACAAATGTATACCACTTGCCGTCTAGATTTTTGTCAATGGCTTTTGTGCAAACACCCATCGAATTCCATTACAGATGCATCATGATTCCACATTCTTGCCGATGAGGATTTAGTGAACCACATAATTAAAATTTTGGTAAATTTAGTAAAATCATGCTTTAAAATTAACCTTCACCGGTTATTGAACTTTCTGAAACACATTGTGACTTTATGAAGCTATAAACCTGAAGGAGAATAAATATATCCAAATGCCTGAATCATGTCTATAAAACTACATTAATTATATGGATTCTTACTATTCAGATTTGATCAACATTTAATCATTTCCATATAGATTACGGAGTTGGCAAGTTCTACTATGACTATGACCAATGTTTGACAATTTTGACTTGACAAGCAATTTGACGATGTAAAATAATTAAATGACTTTTACCAACTAGACTCATTTACATATAGGTTATGGAGTTGGCAAGATTTTACTATGACTATGACCAATGTTTAACAATTTTGACTGGATAAGCAATTTGATTCCTTAAATATTTAAAGAACTATATCGACCAGAATCATTGACGTAAACACTTCCCATGACAAAGAAATCTCACACGTGACAAGGGCTAAATTAATTCGTAAGTTGATTTCTTGATGAAGTGTTAATAGTTTTTAAAAATTCGAGGTTAAAAATTTGGAAAAGGTGGCCCACGGCTTTCTATAGTTGCTAGTAGCAGTAGGGCTTGAAATTGGGCCTCTTCTACAACTAACTATATCAGAGGGGGGAGGTGTTGAGCTATATGAAACTACCTATTGAGATTACACAGCTCTAATGAACGCAGAAACTCAACTGTCATTTGTCTTGGATATCTCTTCCTAAATGACACCACTTAAAAAGGAAATATGGAGCTTAACAGGGAGATTCAACCTTCACAGGTGAGTGAAATAAAACTTGCATCAATAGTTGACTTAAGGCACTAAATATGAGATATTGACATTGGTAGAAACCTCTGATAAAGGAGATTTAGGTGCAGGAGCAACTACAACTGTCATGTTTCCTATTACGTTTATCTGGAAGGTGGCTTATGTGATGCAAGAAGAGAAATTGGAAACGAGCTGACACATTTACATGAATGAATCCTATATTCAGGGGAATTTTAGGCCAATCTATGATAAATTCCTACAATCGCTTAATGAGGAATGTTATTCTAGAGATGTTTATGCTAACTAATAATAACAATGTCATACTTGTAGTATGGAAGAATATTATTCTAGAGATGTTTATGCTAACTAATAAACACAATGTCATACATAGCGTGTGAATTTAAGAGCATTAATTCCTCAAAAAACACAATGGCCTCATTACGGAACCCAAGATAAATCAAATCAAGGTCAAGGTAATAGAGAGGCTTATCATTATGTGACAGCCATTGAGAAGTTCACGCAGATGAGCAAGTAGTAAGCAATTAACATACAGAGACACCACATGCAGGCAAGAGCAAACCATCCAAGAAAAGTAAGTCATGCAATTGAAATAAGAGTTACAAGCATTCTAAGTGCCATGATCAAAAGATTATGCTTGTAAGTAATTAAATAGAGGACAATGATGCGAAGACCTCAAATGTCAATGTTCCATAAGAAACAATTCTTAGTCAAGGAATCAGGTTAACGTGTATATGGTCATCGATATGGCTGAAAGGGTAACCACTTAACTTCATGGTTGGTGGAAATAGCACAAAGATTCTATTTTTTCTTAGAAACTATTGAAGGATTGAAGCTTCCAACCATGCCTCATTTGCAAGCCTAAAAATTGGGATGTCTTAGCTTCAACAATACCCATGGTATGTGTCACTTCCCAATACCACTTCTAATAAGATATTCATCCTTTTTAAAATTGTCAGCTTATGATGCAATGTTGATGGAGCTCTTAAAATACTCCTTGGGCATCCATACATGTGCAAATAGTCATGTGTATAGTGCCATTCCTAATGACAAAGTTATGATGATGGGTAGTAAGAGAGACCATATTCCTAAAGTTATTCATGCTCAATCTCATTGTTGTAGGTCCAAAGAAGGTTGTTTTATATAGTTGTGTATACTCAACATTCCAAACTATGCGTCGAATTGAAGACCAACCTATTGTGGGGTAGATTAATAAGCTTGATAGAAGAATCAACTCTTGTAGTTGATGACACTAACATCACAACCCCCAAAATACTTGTAACTTTTTTTAGGAGAGCTAATTTTTTTAAGCTATTGTGTTTTCACTATTTGCCTCACACTAGAGGCATAAAAAATCTCTATCATGTCCAATCATCATTTGGTACTAATCACAAGCACAATTTAGATTCTAGACACCAACACCAATTTTCTTGAAGTATATAAGGGATGATGTTTTGCAAAATGCATTCACTTAATGCAAGTTCAAAGTGACAACCCACATAATAGGAATTTGACAAAATAAATCTAGGCCCACATCCCCCTCAACTCCATTATATTACAATATGAAGGGTCACATTCAAAATATAGATAAGATCTCATTTCTTGACATGGATGCAAGTCTAAGATGGATCAACCAAAGAAGGAAACCTACATGGACAAATACTGTCCTGCATGCAAGATGAATGTGCACACAAGTCTTGAATGCTGGAAAAAGAGAAGGCAAACATGGAAGCCTAAAGGTCAAGAAACTCCCTATCAACCAAAGAGAATTGGTAATCAATATGTATGGGACTACAATACTTGGACAAACTGTACATCATATAGTAGATATGGTCACATTGCTGCAAACTACATGAGGGCATGGACCAAAAGGTCTAGAGGCTGGTCAAACCCCAGAATGGCATGTTTACACTGTCACAAAGTTGGTCATCTCAAGAAAGATTGCAAAGACCGAATGACAGAGACAATCACATATCCCAATGGAAACACCATTGAAGATATCCGGAGGGCTAGAGACAAAATGTGGAGAAAAGCTTCAAGCAATGATGAAGTTGGACCAAGCAATGCAAATGGTGACACCCCATCCAATGGATCTGGTGACATCATCACCTCCACTTAAGCTGAACAAGTAAGTATGGAACTGCACTACACCAAGTCATATTTTGCATCAGTTCCATTATACAATTGATAGATATTCAAAATCTGCATGAATAAAGATGCATATTATGTTACTTGTTACAATTCTGAGAAAACAACCTTGTCGGTATACACATACCGAAAATCATCGGTGAATATAAAGGATGAGTTGTTTACACTTACCGGAAATTGTCGGTCAACACATAAAATGGTTAAGTTACCAATGTAACCCGACACCCGTCGGTAAAGAAAGCAAAGTTCTAAAGTTGTCATGATAGAATACCGATATCCGTCGGTAAAAGCAAAATTGATAACAACTATCTCGAGCATCCTAACAACACCGACGATGATTTTGAAAGTCTTCCCGACGAACTCCGTCTTCATGACCCGACGAGTCGCTGAGCATTTATGACAAACTTGGGGCAAAAGTCTATAAATAGTCTACGAGAGCATTTCATTTTGCACCCGCAATTTGAAGAGAAAAAGCAGAGAGAAAAACAGAGCGATTGAAGAGCATTCAGCAGAGCGACCTCGACTCGATCCAACACACAACAAACAGATCATTCACCAGTTTACGGATCAAAGTAAGTACCGAGGGCATCGAAGTACTTTATCATTATTTTCAAGAAAGCCCTAAACTTGAAAAACGATGACAACCACTTCAGAACCGCTAAGATCAAGAGTGATAAGAACAATGTGGTTAGGTTAATAAAAAATAACACCTGTGTAGAACCCAAATACAAGATATGCCTGGAGATTGCATCGCAACCCGATGAAACTGGCGCGTTTTCTAAGATTCCACCTAGGGTTTTGCTAATAGAGGACGTAAGGTCCTATATTCACTGTAAGATTACTGAGATAGGTGATCTAGAGATGGATGAAGCTTACAAGAAGCTTTGTGTTGCAGAAGGAAACCTAAAAGATGAACATAAGCATCTGCAAGTGAAGGGAATAACCAATGCCCTATATTCCCCGAGGGACTTCAAGACCGACTGGATCAGGTTGGTACTTAGTAGAATGCATGACTAGAAGCTATGGTTGGATCAACCCAAGCAGATCACTAAGGATGTCCTTCATGCTATCACTGGTTATCCAATAACCGACAAGCCTAAGGCTCACAAGCATCCTTCCAGGCCAGAAGTTGAAAAGATTACAAAAGTTGAATGGGATAACAGAGGTCTGAAAGTGAACACCATCACCGACGAAGAACTGAGATTCGGTGCATGTGTGATTGGTTACAAGATCTTTCAGGCAAGTAGGCTAAACATCATATCATCAACATCAGTAAAGCAACTTGATGAGAATATGAACACAATAAGGTTTGCAAAGACTAACACATGTAAGTTCGGCTCACTTATCATGTGTATATTTTTCTACTTTCAAGAATACTTTACTTCAGTAGGAAAAGTAAAATGGGACACTACAAAGCTGGTGACACTACAAATTAGTGAACTAATTAAGTCACTAGGAGATAACTTTGAATTTGTTATGACTGTATACTTCCTTGAATTCAAGGAAAAGATGATGGAAATAACAAGGATCACTGAGAAACTGATTGAAAAGCATAGGGATGATATATGTTTTATGGTGGATACAGATTTCACCCACATAAAACCGGTTGTACCAAGGACAGCTTGGTTAGACCGACTTGATTATGAAATTAACATAGATCAAACAACCAATGCTATTGATGCATTGATCAATGAGCTTATTGACAACAAACAACCAAGGTTTGGAACCTATGAAGAGGCCAAGTCAATGATAAAAAGAGGCCTAGAAATAAAAAAGACTGTCAATAAGAAAAATAAGATGGTTAAGAATCTTAAAAAGATTCTATTGGTCAATGAGGAGGAACAAGAACAAATAGAGGAAACCGATGAACAGGGTACCATCGGTGAAGGGCAAGATGAGCAGAAATAAGATTCTGAGGAAATTGAATCTGATACACCTCCACCGCCTACAAAGAAATAGAGGACAAGGAGTCAAACTCCAAAGACCGACACCACACCTCTTAAGAAAGGTCAAGTAAGGACCTATAAGAGGAAGCAACCATCAAAGCAAACAAAACAACAAACTGTGAAGGCTACGCCTACAAAGAGGAGGAAAAGAATGGTCAGGACTAAAGTTGACATTGAGTATTCTAAAGAGGATGAGCCTGATGTAGTAAAGAAGAATTTCAGAAATCAAACAATTGATGAGGCTGTTGAATCTATTGCTGCATCTGGCACCATGTATGATAAGAAAATCAGACAATGGGATACACTCAAACCAGATGACCAAAATAAGATACAAGAGGCAATAATCAGATCAATGGTAAAATTCAAATATGTACCAACTGAATTCATCAACCAAATACCTAAAGAGCTGGGTAACAAAATATCTCAACAATGGTCATATGCTCTACAGACTGAAAGAGAAGCAAGGGAGAGAGTACTAGTAACACTTATGCCTCCTGAATCTAAGATAGAAGAAATCAAAGAAATACTAAAGAAGCACTCAGGCAAATTTGTAGCCAAGATAAGAGCTTACAAAGTGCTAGAGGATAAGTTCATAGAGCTGGATATAATGACCGAAACAAAATGGAGACAACTTCTAGATCTGCCAGCAGAGTCAACAAGTCGTGAGGAACAGTTACTTCTCACCGACACACCTCATAGAGAGGAGGAGAAAGACAAGGCAAGTCCCCAACACATTGCTTTGGACAATGTTGAAGATATGGAACAAATTGATTTGGACAAGGTAATGGATGATCTTGACATTCAAGACATCACCAATTACGACTCTGATAAAGATCCTCAGAAGAAAGATGATGTAATATTCATAACACTTAAGGATCAGGGAAGGCAACACGAATTGAAGACATCAGAGGATAAAGAAATGAATGTTGCTGATGAGACATGGCAGGACACTTCAGTCATTGACACAACAAAACCAGACCCTGCAGAACAAATACAAAAAGATGAAGATGTCACTGCTCAAAAAGACCAAACCGACGAGCAGGACACCACTCTAGATACAACCCAAGCTAGCACACAAAGCAATATGCCAGTATTAATGAAGGCAATCAATATACTAGAGGGTAACGAAGGATCTACTGCAGAAGACACAAGCACACCCGAGGACAAGGGTGATGATGAAGCAAGAGACACCACAAATGACACAAAGGACACAACTGCAGAACAAGCTGCAACCGATGATCAGAAAGATAAGTCTACTAATCAAATTAAAGAGAAAGAACAAAAGATAGAAGAAGACACATAGAAAGAAAAGAATGAAGAAGCAAAGAAAGATGAGCTGGAAAATAAACCAGAAGAAAAATCTGTAGAGTCACCCAAGGTTGATGGAGAGACGTCTTCACAAAATTGATAGGTGCATCCCGAGTAGAAAACTCAAGAAGCATCATCAACAAAACCTTCACTAAGCACTTCAGAGAGGACAAATGAACTAGCAATGGTAGTTCATACATCTGCATCCCCACAAATCTCAAAGAAGAAGAAGAGCAAGCATAAGAATCCAATCACTCTAGATGAAATCATTGAGATTCCAGTATGTGATCCGAGGACATTGGATCCAACTGAATTGACCAAGTATGCAAGACTCTGTGAGAGAAAGGTAATGCAAGACAAACTGAGAAAAGCCACAAAAGAGGCAAAGGTACTTGAAGTAGCAAGAGGAATACTTCAACAATTTGTACCAGATATAGATGTTGATCAAATAGCCCCAATGCTTGATCAACTAGTGGTTCTCATAGAGGCAATCACATCTCAGAACATAGATACTGAGAAGGTCATGGAAGATAGATTTGAACAGAAATATGAGTTCAAGCTAGCAGAAAAGATAAGCCAGGAAGTGACATTGCAAAAGGTAAAGCTTTCTGAATTGGTTAGCACAATAGATCCAATAATCTCAGAAGCTATAACCTTGATACAGAAGTTATGCACGCTTGACCAACTCACCCAGGAGTATACTGAGAAGATAGCACAAATAGATGCTGATCTTCAGACAAGTGCACAAAGTCTCATGAATAGTGAAGAGACAATGAAATTGCACAATGGGCAGCTAAAGAAAGCACGAAAGTTGAGACAGGACATACAGATTGCAGAGACAAAGTTTAGAGATGAGGTAAATGAGATTCAAACAGAACTCTTGCCGACACTCTCACTATTGAAAAAACATATGACAGAGGAAAAAACACTAATTGCCACCCCAGAAATGTCTGTTCTAGACAACATTTATGATATGCATGCAAGGCTAGAGCTAGAGCACATGACACTAGAACTCCTGAAAGAAAAATGGGAGAAATTGCTCGAAGACATCAAGAACACCCATTCACATATTCTTGACACATTGTAAGTTACACATTTTTGTCACATTTTTGGCATCTTATAAGTTGTACA